>JAZGTI010004625.1:0-27549 GCA_036877585.1 Botia kubotai
ATTTTCACTAAATGATTATCAGATATATGATAATCATTGATTATATATAAATATAATCATTTAGTTATATATATATATATATATATATATATATACAGTAGTTAGATATATAAAGTTAATACCGAATTTATTTACCCAGCTTAACTTTATTCTTAAAGCATAAATGTTACATTTTATAAGTATCGGTTTAGTGCCAAACATCAGGCACTTCTGACAGCTCCAGTGCCAACAAGTGCTGAATCTAACTGAACTGATTTAATGGCAAGAGGATACATTACATCTTATTCAAATGACTTCAGCAGGAAACAGCCCTGCTCAGCTGGGCTAAGCTCCAGAGTCATTAAAAGTCTGAGGAAACTCGATCTTTAAATGGAGGTCAGAGGAGAAAATCTATAGCTATGAAATAAGCATCTGTTGGAAATCAAAGCAGCCATACGAGTCCTTGAAATCACAGTATGGTGGATTTATTGGGAGTGAGAGAGGTGGGGAAATACTCCAAAGAGATCAACATCTAGAAAACATCATACAGAACGAACGGGTTACGATTTGTTTCCATCAGATTGCTCTACCAGTTAAGTGAGCTACAGGAAAGTTAAAGAAACACTGAAGGTCATGGGTTCGATTCCCGGGTGCACAGACAATAAGCTGGTTTGGATGAAACTGCTTCAGATGAGTGTCTGCCAAGTGCATAAACATAAATACATGCTACCGGTCAAAAGTTTAGGGTCACTCAATCAATCCTTATTACTATTTTTCTGCACTATTTAGAATAATATTAAACTCATATACACACACTTAATAACACAAATGGCGCTATGAGAATTGTGTTCCATAGCTTGGATGTAAAAACATCCCAAATAAATACAAAACGGCTATACGTTAGTATCTCTGAAGTAGCCACCTTTGGCATTATATCAAATAAGCTATATTAAAGAGCATTTTTGGAGTTCTTATTGGCTGTTTTTCTTCAGTATTCTGTCCAGGTAATCCATTTTTATAAAAAGCTATAAAGCATAGCTTTGTAAAGACAGAAGATGAATATGTCGGCAGAATTATACTTCGGTATATAAAACAAAGGTCAAAATGTTTTTTTAAACATGACAAACATTTCAGTCGAGCGACCGGCCACTTTTGACCGGCAGGGTATTTTAACCCTCAGTAGGGTGTTGCTAAGAAAGTACGGCGTCTGGGGAAAACCGAACAGTTCGTATCTGTGCATTATTCCTCTCTCAGAGGTTAACAATTTACCTGTTCAGATTATCTCTACTTGAATTTTACCTGTTCACAGCTGGCCTGTTGCATCCCACTAGATTGAATTCCTCTGAGGGACAATGTAATCACTTCTACCTAAGGTTGCCTTATCATACATCAGCCACAGATAAGAGCAATGACAAGCATTTCTAATGAATGAGCTCTCCAAAACACAGCGACTGGGGGGAACTGACTGACTGTGATGGACGACTCTAGTGAGACGCTTTTAGAGGTTTCAACCATTTTGTGCTGACTTCCCAGCAGCCGGCTTCACTATAAGACGTACAGGATATAAAATCAACTGCGGGTTTCTGGTGGCGAGCTTTCAGGATTGGAGAAAGGTGTGAGGAGACGTTCTGTGCTTGTCTGTCAGGAAGGAACATTCAGCTGGTCCTATCAGTGACGGCTGGGTGGAGACGGTATCGGGGAGCTTGTACAAATGACACTGAATAATGGGACAGTTTTCATACTCTAAACAAACGTCCCAGCTAACAGGAAACGTTCTCAGAACAATGGCTAACGTTCTCTAAACGTTAGTAGAACTTTTAAACATTATATACCATATATAACAAAACCGTTTTTAGTGGAACGTTTTAAAAACATTACAGATTTAAAAAGATTAAAAAACAATCAATATATTTAAACAAAGCAATATCGTTACATAATACAACATCTGAAAAATCGGACATTTTAAACATTCCTAAAACATTCAAAACATTTTTGTTACTTAATAAAAGCCATCATATTAGTTAAGTGTTAGTTGGGAATGCACTCGTCGTTCTGCAAAGATAGATCTGTCACCCTGTGAAGATCAGATTTCAGACCACCAATCAGCTCTTCACCAGAAGAAGTCATCAATATGCATCTGTGAATCATCCACACGCCTGAAAATGTCTTTTCATAGACGCAGTAATACTAAAAACTATTCTACCGACCGCCAATTGCTTAACATCTCATTTGTTTGTTCTTGCTGTGACAGTAGATGTTTCACCATCAATAAAGATGTCACACCAAACCCCCATCAAGAACAACCAAGGATGGATGAAGGAGACGAAGGTTCAATTTGCGAATAAAAGTTTGACAAGTCGTGTCACAGACAGGAATTAGACCAACAGACGCTCGGGCTGATCTCAGATCTGCTGAACACGCCAAGTGGGCCGCTCGCGCTCTGTTTACTTAACCAAAGCCTTCTTTTCAGAAGTATTTACATTTTCTGCACAAATGGAAATCCAGATATGGCACTGAGGGGTAAACAGTCCCTGCTAGAGAAAAACACGGGTGATTGAGCTCTTGTCTGGTTTGATTACAGGTTTTATACATCAGCTACAACGAGGGGACCAGGCGGTACGGAGCGCTCACGAGTCTGCTGTCTCGCAGAGCAAAAGCTGAACGATCCTGCACCGCAATTCATTCATTAGCATGCTAATTACATCCATTCACAAATGAAAATACCCACAAATACCCGCTGACTTGTCAGTGAGGGAACGCGCGGATCCGTTAGCAGCGACGTGTCGTGACGTGGTGCCTCCTCCGTATCGCCTACATGACTTGCCACACCGTCACTCTTATCCACACAGATCTGCGTTTATTGCGGAATAATGTGGTAATATATGCTAACAAATTGCCCCTGAAAACTTGACAGAATACGATTAGCGCTCAGCGAGAGCGGGGCTGGTGCTTCGTTGAACACCATCAAAATTCGGCTGACAAGCTGCGATTATGAAAGCATTTAAATGCTGCTTTAATTTGGGGAATGTTTTCTTTGTTATAACTCAGCCGTTTCCCTCGTCAGGCTAATATAAATTCACTTTGAAGCCTACATGGAAACGCTAATATTAAATCAACTGCAGGGAAATCACGAACTGCCGGGCGCATTGCAAAACTCTTCTCCTGTATAACTGCGGTGAAAAAAAGTTCTGCTGTATCACTCAAGCTCTGACATACACACTTAAAGGTACAGTTCACCCAAAAACAATCATTCTAAATCATTTACTCACTGACAGCCTCAGTCGACATTCACTTGTGTATAGATAAAGAACTGGATGAACAATCTCCAAAATGACGCATTACTGAAATAACGCATTACTGGTAAATAATCACAGAACAGAACTTTTATTTTTAAGAATATAGACTACAATGGTTCTCTGAGAAAAGAGCCTCTTTGTAGCCCTGTAAGTTAGCCAGTGCAATGCTAGTGCTAGTGCAATATGTTGTCTCACCTGTCAAACCAATTGGAACATCCCAGCTAGCAATTTTAGGTTGCAAGAATGTTTCCCTAACGTTTACATTAAGTAATAAATGTTAAAAACACTATTATGAAAGTTTTATGGAAATTCAAGGTGTGTTTTTAAACAAAGTACTAACATTCTTGCTGGGTTTTAAAAACGTTATTTAAAATGTTCGAATTGTACACTTTTAAATGTTTCACTAATTATTTAGAAATAAAAATGTTTATATATATGACATAAAAAGGTTCTACTAAGGTTACCACAAGAACACTTTTTGATAACTCTGAGAACTTTTGAGAACATACAGCCAATGTTCTGAGAACGTTCCCTGGATCTGAGGAGTGGGAGAGCTGCTGAAAATGGTTCAGTTGTTTACTTCAAAATTGCTACTGACACAAGCAATGCAGTCCACAGGCAAACTGCATAATGTATTCTGGATTTAAAACATACTGGCCTCAGGCAAACACAGTTTTCAAAGGCTTTTGATTAGCAGGTAACTGATGAGGACATTCCTCTCGAACTGTGAGAACTCTCCAGCTGAAATGGAAAGGAAAGAGGAAATGTGTTTCAAGCTGGAGAGACAATCAAAAGGAGCCAAGAAGACCTAAATGCTAAAACGCTTTCTTAAACCATCAAACTAATATGTCCGAGCAGTCGTTAATTATGATAATCCCAAAATTCACTGGAGAAATGTTAAATAATGTATCTTTAAAGCTGCAATTTGTAACCTATTTTGTGTGGTGAAAATAAACAAAAACTAGTTCATAATAGTACATAACAGATTAGTGTTGGTGATTTATAATTTAAGATGTCGGGTCCAATTTCCCGGGAAATGTCTGTTTGGCTTCATTTCACTTTAACATATGATGAAATGTAAAGTTACAGATTGCAGCTTTGAAGAGTCACTTTTAAATTTCCTACATGATTCTTAAATTCAAAATCTTAGTTTTTGTTTCCTGACGCGCAACATCACACTAAACCAACAGGAATAGATCTGCCACAGATCATACTTCTGTAAATTAATCAAGACACGGACGGTCAGAAATATTACATCTGACTAACTCCCATCTTACTGTGCTGACAGTTTTTTTATTGCCCTGTAAAACAAATGAAGGGCAAATTATATTGTAGTCTGTCCGTGGCTTAGTGACAGAGCTTTAGCATGGACCCAGAGTTGTGTAATCCCTCAGTGAGGAGCTGGAGAGAGTCCGTGTGCTGTGAAGAGTCTTGGAACTTGATCCAGCTGACATCAGCCGCATCACGAACATTGTTAATATCGCTAACGCTTGGTTCTGCGAGGCTGGAGAGCCCTTCAGCATCACTGACCTTGACCTCTGTGAGCAGACGGCACCCAGTGGCAGATGATAACCCCCCCCACGTGTTGCCTAAGGGTTCCACCGGCTCTATTAAGCCGGCACATCTGTAACAAAGCTCTAATCACTTCAGTAGAGGTATCTAGTGGCATCCAGGACATGATTATAAGATCAGGAGCGCTGAGAGATCGTAATCGTTTAATCCTCTCAGAACACAGAGCTGCCCGATTTCTACAGCTCTCCAGTGTTTCCTATTATAGAATTCATTACTAGGATGGGGAAACAATTTAGACCTGAAAGAAGGAACAAAAGTGATCTTCATTATATCTGTTCCTAAAACAAACACTTCTTCAGGAACGTCTTATATTTACACTTACACTTCTTTAATCCAAAGAGACTTGCAGTGTATTCACATTATGAACAGTACATGCGCTGCCAGTTAACAGGAAAATGTTCTCGGGAACATTGGCTAATGTTCTCTCAAAGTTCTCTCCGTTATTATAAACATTTTTTCGCAGAAACTTTATGTATCAATTATAAAAATATATGCTACATGCTATACAAAAGCAAAAATGTTAACCAAGCAATAACGTTAACAGAACGTCTACAAAAATGGAAGTTTTCTAGAACTTGGAAACATTTTTTGTTACTTCATGGAGATGTTACAGAAACGTTCCTACAACCTAAAATTGTTGGCTGGGTTGCCGGCGCCATTTTCTGCCATTTAAGCTGCAGGAACACAGAGATACGCCTGTGCATATATGTGATAAAGTGATACAATAAAAGCCCTGAAACGGCACAGGGAAAGATCCAGTCCTTGAGTCGTGCAGAAACAGATTGTGTTCTTTTAACGGAAGCAGAGCATCATATCTCTGTATAACGCTGTGCCATCAACTCCCAATGACAGGGTGGAAACGAAGCCATTTGCACTGAGAGCCATCTGCCCCTGTGTACAATGACACAATGGGGGAGCAGAGATCTGTGAAAAACACACAGACACTTTCTCTCTTTCTCCGTGTCAAAAAAAAAGCAGATGAACACAGGAGGCAGCAGGTCCTGGATGCCAGGGATGCGCTGGAGAACAGGTATTTTCTCTTCAATCGACTCGCCTTCGGTTTCACTGCACTGTTAAACAGCCTCACTGTGCATCTGAACACCCTGAAATCACCCTGAAGCTCAATTGCCCCTAATCTTATTTCGGTAGCCCCGACAATGTTATAAAATTCAATAAACGACAGGATATTTTGTCTGGAAATGCTGTTTGTGCTACAAGTTGAACTCTAGTAAAACTCGAACAGTCGCTGGACAAGAACGAATCACCAAATCACACGTAAAAACGAGTGAATAAAAGATGCATTCAAATGATTGCATTTGAATTGCTTGATTATACAATCTAAACGACAGACAACCTGAACGATGGTACAGTACAAAAAAGTGATAAAATTGCGCGAAATGCGCAGAGAGTACAGTACATTTAAAACAGCGTGCCCTCTCAGAAACTGCATAAACCACATTAGCGTGTAGATTGCAAAAGTCTTTTCAAATTTTGTGTACGACATGCATCGGACGGCTATCAAATGAAGTGTGGGTGGTCTATGGACGTGCCATTCGAGGCCAAGACTGAATTGCCAGCAACGTTGGGGCAGAAGGTTAAGCACGGAGCGCAAGGCCCCCTGTCTAAGGCCAGGAAGAAAAGAAGCCCCCCCGTCAGGCCCCACGCCAGCAGGGGAGGGATCCGGAGGGGATGCATGAGCCGGAATGGGTGCTGATGTTTTCAGACAGCCCCATCAGCCTGTCACTTAGCTTAATGCGCCTACCACCGCACATCAGCTTACGTGGCAGTGAGCCCACACGGCGCAGCAGGAGTGGAGTCCTGTCTCCACCCTCATTTTCAAAGAGACGTCTAAAGAGAAGCTGCTCGGTTTCCGCACAAAGACCGACAGAAAGACAGCCGGGTTGTTAAAATACAGCAAGGGAGAGAGAGAGAGAGAGAGAGAGAGAGACAGCACACCACGTCTTCCCACCTTTTTCAAAACAAGCGGGGAAGCGAACTCAAATGTCGACGCCGACAGATAAACAGAAAGAGCATTTGTTGCTAGTTTACCTGATACCGAGTGCAGATAATTTAAGCGAAAGAAACTCCTGCGATGGTTTAGGTTACATGCTGCCAGCTTGAGACATGTGGCACGTAGTGACGGCCTCTCTCTGCGTCTACAGCAATGCACACAAATACTCAAGTGCCAGTCAGACTGATGTCACAGAAATGGAAAACAACCCATCCCTCCTCTATGATAACCAATGGCCATGTTCAAGGCTCTTTTGCTGCATAATCTCTCTCTGATCTCATGACTGAAGGCTGCCTGAGCGATTGAAACGCCTGCGTGACCACCACATCTCAACATGTGGGGAACCTGTGGAGGGTCTGGAGAGGACAACAGGCCTTGTTCCTCTGCGTTCCTTGATGGCTGCCACTTTAGTTTTGATCTCAACGGTCTCTGTGGTGAGAAATGGATTCGTTGAGGGTGTTGGGACAAAAAAGTCCAATACAGATGTGGAAAATATCCAAGGGCGGCTTTGGTTTGGGCTCCAGGGTCTGTGAGCCTCCTACAGGCATCAGACACACCCTGTGGCTATTGGGGAGGAGTGTTAAATGTGTATCTCAGATAGCCAAAGTAAGGAATGCAGATGGACCTCAGATGGATGGACAACAACGACAACAACCTTTCAAAAATAAGTGTTTAGCTCTCTTCTTTTCATGAAGATGAAACAAAAAGTCATAGTTGTGGGCATTGTATCAAACAGGGCTGAATGATAATGCAGTAAAAATTGCGATACGCAATAACTTCCTAAATAATGCCATATATGGCACGCAATACAATAATGCGTTACATTTTTCAAATCAATTCAAATTCTTTTAAATATATTTAAAAATAGAAAATGATATAACCAACATACATGGTTCACATGGTTTCTGGAATAAAAGCATCACTACAACATCTGCTTGAAATCTCTCTGCTACCTGCATCAACCTAAAACTGACATTACACAACTTTAAAATGCACAGACACAATTACTGGAGAATCTGCAAAGCTGTAACACATAGCAAACTGAAGTCAATTCAAAGCTTTGGGGTGGCATTTTAAAAAGACAAAGTACACTGTGAATACTAAGTGATCTCACAGCTGACAGTGCACTAAAATGATGCTTCTCTTTCTGTCCTTCAAAAGTTTACACACCTTTGGTTCTTAACGTCATGCGTTGTCTTTTTAAGCACCAATGACAATTTATGGCATTTTTAAAAAGTTCGTCTTGGACAGTGAAGGGCAATTCTTTCAGTTCTCTGGTTTCCTTTTATGTTCTGCACATTTGAGTTCTCAAACACAGCATCTTAATATTGTGATCCAGGAGAACTGCACTGATCACAAAAGGCTGCAAAAAATGATATTAGGAACCAAAAAATGTAAAAAGAATAACTGTTTATTATATGACACCAGTCTGACGGCTTGGGTGGAGCCTGCAAGCTTTTGAAACGCCTACTTTTCTAGAGTCAATCAATACCCAGTGGGAAAAAAACAAGCCACGCCCTCAACTTTTTTCAAACACTGAACACAGACTTTTAAAAATGCAAACCGCCCTACAACCTACATAGAACGCTCTCAGAACATTGACTAATGTTCTCTAAAAGGTCTCTCAAAGTAATAGCTTTTGAGGCAGTAGCTTTAAAAATACCATTATTAACGTTTGTGTTACTTAATGTCACCCAAACATTCTTACAACCTAAAACTGTTAGCTGGTACTGTGTATTAAACCTGTGAGCACAACTCTTTACTGTATAGTAGAGCGAGAGAGAAACAGATGAAGAGCAAATGAATAGACGTTTGAACTGATGAAGCACTTTCCACCTGCAGCAAGAAAACAAACCTCAGTTCTGTGTGAGCTCTCTGGTGAAGACAGTGAGTGAGCGAGCCCTGTGTACCAGCAGAGCAAAAAACCTATCACAGCCGAGGACTCCCATTGAAGTCATGTGGCTGGAGGCAGACAGTTCCTGGTGTGCGTCTTGTAAACCAGTCCTCTTGCTGAACTCTCCACCACTTACTTACCTCCCCCTCCTGCTTTCACACACACACATGCACGCACACACACACTCCTCCACTGGGACCCCTGTCTTTATTATCACAGCCCGGCAGCTTACTGTTTCCATGGCTCTGCAAGATGAATTAATCACACCATTTAATGTGTTTATTTCCTCCTGTCCAGAAGGCAAAGAACTTGTGTGGAGGGGGCGGGCCTGTTATAACCGGCTATGTGCCGCCTTTAATTGGCATGAGAGGCGACATGCTGTGCAGTGGCCCCGAGTGGGCCGCACCCATAAAAGGTGACTCGTATAAGGGCACCTGGGCCCCAAGGTGCGCTCTCACACACCCCCTCCTCCTCTGCTGCTAAATCTCATGCATTGATGTGCTAAATAAAAATCCCCCCTAAAATACGCACGGCAGCGGAATGTCATACCAACAAATGGCTGGAGGTCTGTTTCCAAGACAACAGCGAAGGATGCCCACGGAGCACATGTGAGAGAGCGCACGATGAATAATTTCTAGTTTGACTTCCTTTGAAGGCATTACAATGTAGGCAACACCTTTATATGAGCTTGAGTACCCCTCAGAAACACTGCACGGCGTGCGCGCCAAACACACGCACGAATACGCGCGATACAAAATGCACCACCTGGAAACACCTTAACGCACAAATCAGTCAGTGAATAAGCGCGTTTATGAAATATGAAACAGCTCTTTTATCTCTTTTTGTTGAGCTATTCTACGTAATTGACACCAAGATTCTGACAGTCGTTTCTACGTTCTCTTCGCAGGAAGTTCACAGAACGAAAGCAAAAACCTTGTGCATGACAGCAAACAGCACCGTCCCCTATAGGAGTCCCCGTTCCACCGTCCCCCTTTCTGAGTCTCTAACCTCTGCTTATTGCTCTGTGCTCTCAGGCCTACGCAACCCTGCTCTCTCCTTCTGCTCACGTCTGTACAAGGTAATTATACCTGCAGGTGTCTGATAGCTTTATTCATGGGACAATCCTTCCAGTTATCCTCTTTGATCAGTGGGAGAGAAGGCACTTTTGGGCTGTCATCTTCATCTTGGAAGCATACGCTCTCATGCTACGCTGGCTGACGAGGAGAGAGACATCAGTACCGCGGCTCAGGGGGCCGAAAATAATCTGAATCTGACTGGAAGCTTTTAGAGATCCACAGGAAGTGCCTAAACTCCCACTTAAATGGCTGCGTTTCATTTTCGTTCTGCCCTGGTAGAAGGCTAGGGTGAAATATGTTTCTCTGTCAATTCGCAGTTTAGGAAAAATATATCTTTAATTCATCAATATATATATCTATTCCTGAGTTTGGTCAGGCTGAACCATGGAATAGCAGCAGGGTCAAAGTAGTTTTTTATCGAAATATTTCCCAGTTCAGTCTGTAGACTAACTCTAGCACGAGTGAAAACCATCGTTTACTTAAAATCTGTGTGAGGTGGCAACCGACTTAAGTGTTCTGACAAAGTAAAATGGAAAAATGGAGGGCATGGCTTGTTTATTTCACTGGAAAACTATTGAAAAGTTGGTGTTTCAAAGCTCACAGCAGACTAATCTTTGAGGGGGAGTGGTTAACAGCTCTGGCTCCGCCCAAGCCACCAGACTGACATCATCAGAGGAGGTCTGCCGTTCCAGAGGGAAAGAATATTTTCAGATTTTGATGAAAGATTATGAAGGCACATGAATTTTGAAAAAACAATATGACGTGCACAAATAAATCATAATAAACACGGCAAAATCCCATAAAAAATAAGCATATCATATTTTGATTTCATAGTGATTTAAAATAATGTAGTGATGATCCACTTAACTGTTCACAATCAGAACGTTTTGTCCCATTTCCCATTCCAGTAGCGAAACGTAGCTTGTCAAGAAAATAAGCCCTGTAGAACCAATGCAATCACTTTGCCTCAGCAAGAGACACTGCGGCCCAAAACAGGAAGTGATGCAATCGTGGGCACAGAATACCCAACAGCACCTAACCCATTACTTTATCTCTCATTGACGTATTACTAAAGCACGGTCATGCATCGGATATCGTAGTGCGTCTGTCCCTGACTAAGCCCTGAACTTCCCAGAGAGATTTTCCATCAAAACAACACACAAGCATTATCTGGAGTGTGTCTTCATTGCCACCACTGGCAGACGCGAAAAGAATCCGCGACTTTGTTTTGTCTTTTTTTCATCAACCTCCAAGGTACATAAGTCAGGCAGACTTACGTAATGTGTGTCACACAAACAATCTGCTCCAAATCCCTGGTGCAAAAACTTTAATGGCCTGTGCCTTTGAAGGCAGACCTTCCATGCGGCGGTTGTTTAATAATAAAAATGTGACAGCGGAAAGGCTGTGGAGAAAGAGAGAGCGAGAGAGAGAGAGAGAGATGATCCTGCTGTTCTCATGAGTCTCAGTTTAGAATCTCTGACAGCCAATCACAGGACAGACTCCCGCAGCTCAGGGCACAGACACACTTACAGAAACACTCGTCTTTTCTCTTTCCTGTTCCCTAAACTAACAGGCTCTGAGTGTGATCAGACTGAACAGGCTTTAGCGCCACTCCAGCTGAGCATTCACATCTGAGAAATGAAATAATCGAATCAACTAGCAGCTCACATAGAAGGAGGTTTTACATGTGGATCTGTGAGTTCACAGTTCATTTTCAACGAGACAGGCTGCAAACAGAAACTGCTTTTACACGCTTGTGCATTCAAACATAAGATATGAGTTAATTAGGGTTAATTAGGATGGACATTTCCTGCGAAATCAGAGCCGACATCTCAAATTCTAAAGCATTATTATAAACTTACCATCGTGTTGAACACTGATCTGTCATTTACTTGCTCAATAACTATTTTTGTTTATTTTTAACCAAAACATTTTTATTATTATTATTTTTACAGACAACAGCTTTAATAACCAATTAAACTGCATTTGGCTGTTATACGTTTAGTTACCTTTGGCAGAGTCCAAGACAAGTTCCTATTGAGAGCAGTGAATAAGCAAGTGATTTGAGACACAACCCAAATCTGCCCACCACTCAGTTTTATTTAGACTCTATTCGTTTACGATATATTAACGGTTAACCTATTTTATAGAGAAATAACATGTTTTATCTGGAAATAAATGCTGCTTTATTTCATTAATTCTGTTGTTTTAGTTTTTATCCGTTACTTAGATGCAACAAAAGACTATAACAGCTGCAGTAAACGTCTGATTCAGAAACGCAGCATGTTTTTGTTCGCTAGCGCAGAGCTGAAGGGGAAATGCGCAGTGCTGCGCAGTCCCTCGTGTGTATGAGAAACACCTGAGCAAAGCTCTCTGGCCTATTGCATCGAGTGAAAAATGACCTTAAGTGTACCTTTCTGTGTTTCCTGATCAGCAGTCCATGGTGACCCTCAGGGCATGATGGGTACCCAGCTCTGAGACTGCACTCACCAGCCAGACGCAGACAATCAGCGGACTGCCTGCGGAGATCAAACGGTACTTCATGCTCCACATGGAGACCAACTTTGAAGGACATTCTGTTGGACAGACTCACACATAATGCTCGTTTTTACAGAGGGCTGGGGGACAAAAATGAGGCCCCGAGGTTGGAGCCAAAGGCGACCACAGACCGCTACCATCTCTCACTGCGGGATCTTTTAAAGATACAACTGATAAAATTGTAGGATTCAGATTGAGATGATTTGTTAGCGATGGTTTCGAAAACAACTTTGGGGTCCTACGGATAGTCCAACTATCCACAAAGCCAACGTCAGCCTTGAGAAATTCATTTTAGCAACTGATCTGTATTCGCACAAAACTTCCTGGAAATGATGCACATTTTACAGAATTTTTGGTGAAATAAACATTTATTTTAATACCGCCAATTATAAGTATGATGCCTTCAAATAAGTCTGAACATTGTCAAATGTTCTCACCTGCAGTCAAGGGAATGGCAAAGAATCGTGAAAAAACAGGTTTTTAAAAGACCAGTTTGCTCACAAATTATCATACCATCACAGCCGACAAGACTTTAAACCCTCAGGCTTGGAGAAACAGGAGAACTGGACAATCCGAAGACCTTTTTCAGAAGCTACTTGATTGTAAGAGCTTATGACATTTCTTATGTTTACAGCGTCTCCGCTCACAACAGTTCTGAACAACAATTCCTTCCAATAACAATGATGGACCCTGGCAGCCGAGGCCTGTAAACCTCCTCTTAGCAGACGTAATGAGATTTAGAAGAAAATGAAGATGTGATAGAAGTTCAGGAGAACTCCTCCACTTCATAATGACTGAGGGAAGAAAAGAAGCCCTTAAACGAAGATTCCTCCTATTATAAAAATATGTTTCTTTTCATTCGCTCTCTTTCATTCGCTTATCGCAGCCAGTCGTTCACTCCGCGCGCTGACAGAAATACTGCTCTTTAAAGTATTTTCAAGCAATTACTTGTATAACAAGGGCCTCTCTGAACACCTACAACAATAAAAGTCATTCAGACAAGGGGACTGTCCTGTTTATAGCATGGCCACCTCATAAGATCAGCCTGAAGTAAGTCCAGCAGGAAGTGCTTTCAAAACCCAGTGGCAGTTATTTTTCTGAGAACATGTACATTGTTTTGTCAGACATGTTTATCCTCATTACGTTCCGAGTCAATTTGCAAATCACTACTATTCAGCTGAATCCGATAGCACAATGTTTCATCTAGGCAATAGACAATCTGTCACTCTGACAAAACCGTTCGTGAAAGCAGCACGGTGGCATAATTGTATTGTATTGAGCTCTACAAGGACCCTTGTTGTCTTTGACGTCCAATATATTGGAGAAACAACAGTTTCACTTCCGCAGTCGGCACGGAACTTCGGAAACGATGGCTATAAAGAGAAATGTCGTCCAGTGCAATAACACGATTGGCACCGCATAATTGGTTGCTGCTTTCCTCAATATTTACCACAGAGTGACTCTATTGCCGGTAACCACCTTGCTTCTCTGAGAAAGTAATTCATTAAACAATTAAAATATCACATTGGATGACAGATGCCCTTTGAATCAACGTCAAAAAGCAATTTTGTGAAAAAACAATGTTTTTTTCGAGGCTTTGTTCAGACAGGCAGCAAAAATCCAATCTTTAGTGTTTTCGACGCAAACCTGTTTATTTGTATTGTGGTTTGTAAACGTCAAACAGTACAAAGTAGCACTTACTGCCATAAACCCAGCCAACATGAATCATTCTCAGAACATTGGCAACCATTCTCTAAACGTTCTCTTTAAGCTATCAAAAATGCTTTAGCAGTAACTAAAACGTATAGAACGTTCCTAGAACATTCAAAACAAAATTTTCAAAATAACGTTCTTATAACCCTGAAAATGTTAACTGGGAACCAGCGTGGACCAACATGGAATTTTATGCTGTTCTAAGCTGGTCTTTACAGCAGGGAATTACTCTGTTGTTGTGAAAAACGATTTCTAGCATTCTGTTGATGCTCATGCCATTACTATGGCAACCAATGTAGACAGATATACCAGACAATGGCTATGCGCTCTTAACAAAAGGATCCGAGTCCAAAATTCACAAACTGACAATGCAGACAGTCCGCCTTATAGATCCAAATTGGTTGCCGTGCATGTGAGCAAAGCGGTTCGGACAGTTCCTGTACAGGCTAGTGGAAACATAGCATAAACAAAGGCTGCTAAAGACCATAAAGGACAAGCAACCAGTTTCAGACAATGTGCGAGCAACACAAGTGCTGTCTTTCATCCTTGCACTCCCATTCCATCAGCATACGCCCAGGATTTATTTAACACCCCTGGCTCAGAACAGCTCGGAGCTTAGGCACTTCCTGTATCCTCTCATCCTGGGGAGAATTTGCTTGTCTCGTGGCTTCAGCCCAAGTCAACACCTTGATTTAGTGCCAGGAGAAGCATAAGCATCAATAAAGAGCAGATTACACAAAGCATCGCTCTCTTGAATGGGCTCACACTGCTGGGAAGACTCGTGTGTTTCTCAACGAGCGTATCGAAAGTCGCTCAAAAGTATTTAATTCCCTTAGTCAAATGTATATCACATGACATTAGGTAACAAAAGTAATAAGTGTCGACATTTCAAAAGAAACAGGACAAAGAACAGACATCTCGTCCGTCTCGGTTAAAAGGGCCGCGGTGACCTTGCGTTTATATCGGAAAATAAACCTCGATGGATATTGCGATTGGCGCATCATGAAAACGTACCCTCAATAGAATGGAGATTATTTTCTTTGATAGCCTTAATTAATTCATTGATTTATTCGGCGCTCCGGAGGCTCCTTAAATCACTTCGCAGATTACGATCTCACCGGTACACATCAACTGCGTGAAATTCAGTGTCTTACGAGCACTAACGGATATGCCTGCAGTTGGAAGTGAAATGAGTAACGTTCAATAGCGCGGTAAACACAGGAACGCGCGCTCGTTTGCAACAGGGTTTTTTTTTATCAAAGGAAGATTTATATCGCGATTTTAGTCACTTATCATCCATCTTTGGGGAGTGCCAGCAAAGTTACCTCGTCTCTGGAACAATGCTTCATGCTTTCTCAGACAGCAGATTCCTAGTGGTTCTGATGGACATATCAATCCATCTTTATTAGCCTAGAACCCACGAGAGCAAGTAACGGGCACAGCCCAGCCGCGTGCCGCTATCTCTCTCGGACCGCAAACTGTGGCTCTCTCCGTGGCCCTATTTAAAAGGCACTTATATTTTCGCTTCGAGGAGCGCCGTTTTTCACTGCGGCATGAGATTCTTGATAGCCGCACACGCTGGAAAAAAACTTCCTCATTAGAATTCCAACAAGGTGGATGATTGCCAATGGAGACTAATGTAATTGTCATGGCAACTACACAATGTACAAAGATCCCAGTGGAATTACTCTGATCCCCATCCCCCCCCCTTCTGTAAAAAGCCATTGGTTAAAAAGAAGCCCCAGACATTTCTGTTGGAAATCTCAGATGAACTGACAAGCTCTAAATAATTTCGCAGCAGACAGCACAACTGAAAAACAAAAACAAAACCGTCGGCTTCCAGACAAATCAATTACATATGGTTGTCGAATTATATGGCAAGCGGTACGTATATGAAAATGGGCTAAAAGAGCACGACTCACAGACAGAAATGAAACAGCACAAAAGAAATAGATTTTCCACACGAGGCTGCATTTACACAGGGTGTGTGTTTAGCTTCTCTCGGTTTGTAAAGCCAGCCAGAAGTGCGCAGAGGCTCAGGGAATGGCCACAAGCAGAGGGCACCACTTTCCTCACCCGTTCGCCCACTCTGAGGGGAACCAATGTGATTACTGCATTACCCTCTGGCAACCCTGCTTGAATTTTGAGTCTGCCTTTAACCGACTCGCTCCTTTCAAAAACAAGACTGAGACCCAGACAAAAAGAGAAAGGGTCAACAAAGGAAAATGAAAAGAGAAATTCTAAAAATGAAAAACTGTCTTTAGTCTTGCTCCTCTACCGATAACAATTTTAGGTTGTAAGAACGTTTCCCTAACATTTCCATTAAGTAACAACAATGTTAAAATTGTAATTTTGAATGTTCTAGGAATGTTCAAAACGTCCAGTTTTTTACACATTATATTAACGTCATTGTTTAGTTATAAGACATTATTCAAACTTTTAGGTCTGTAACGTTTTTCCGCTAACAACTTAAGAATAATGTTTTTGACATCGGTGATATATAGCGTTAAAAAACATTCGCTAACGTTACTGAGAGAACTTTTGATAACGTTGAGAGAACTCTGAGGGAACGTTAGCCAGCGTTCTAAAAACCTTCCCTGTTGGCTGGGGTTCTGCATCTGTGCATGCCTGACGAGGTCGGCGTTAACGACAGGAAAATAACCCTCAATTTGAGGTGCACACTGATGGCCTCTCTCCGCAATTTTAATTCGACACGATGACAAAAAAATGAGGGAGGGAAAAAGAAACGAAGGAAATCAGGGGAAATTAGATTACTCTATTCCACCTCCCGCGAAATCAGGTCCGTTGCACTGTCAAACAGCCGTGGGAGTGAGTGTGTGTGTACACTTATGCATGCGATGGAATAACGCCACTCAGCCAACAGTAATGGCGTTTCCGAAAGCCACTTTCAGTTCACCATTAGCGGCTTTCTGAGCGTCGGCCGCGGAGTTGAAACGGCTGCGTTATTGTGCCTTCATTAAGCTTATTGTATCAGCAGGAAGAGAAGAAAAAAGGAGCTATTTTAAGGGATTTATGCACTCTGTGCTTCCATGGGCGGGCAGTGGAACTCCAGGCCAGCAAAACCTCCTTTCAAAGTGCTACAAAGGAAATGTAATTACCTTGATATGGTGGCAAAGGAAAAGGGCAAACTCTCAATATACAGTAAATGCACTCACGCTGAGACCAGGCAGGGCTAATTTGCTACTGATCTGTAGGAGTTTTTCCCCATCCCCCCGATCTCTCTCTCTCTCTCTCTCTCTCTCTCTCCCACACTCTTGAGGAAAAAATAGCATGAAGGAATGGCGACTCTATTCTAGTGGCTGGGCCCCTTAGCTCTGACTACAACGGACCAGAACAGTATTAGCGACCAAAGGCACCACAGGTTCCGCGGCATCCCAGCAAACAGGGAACATTCCCAGAACGTTGGCTAATGCTCCCTACATTTTTTCTCCAAGTTATCAAAAACGTTTTTGCAGTAACCTTAGTTATATATATGTTATATATATATATATAAATTATGTTTATGCTTAGTTATGTTATATATCATATATCGAAAATATTATGTCTAAGTTGGTGGAACGTTTTAAAAACATTACAGAATTTAAAACGTTTGAATAACGTTTCAGTATCCAAGCAGTAATGTTAATACAAAAAACGTTATCTAAAAAACGTGACTTTTGAATATTTTTGGTACTTAATGGAAAGTTAGGGAAACTTTATTACCCCCTAAAATTGTTAGCTGGGTTGCATGTTTAAAAAACAGAGGTACAACATTGTTTCTGAGAGATACTCGCAACAACCTCTCGCCCTAGGCGTTCACATCGTGGGTTAATTTGCATTAATATTTTTTTAAAGGCACATAAAACGCACTCATTGGATAATAAGGCAAAACTCATGAAGAAGTCTAATTGAAGAATGTTAATTAATTCACTTTTTCATTAGGCTTTATTTCAGATTAAGGAGACTCTGAAGACAAAAGCAGAGAACACGCCGTTTTTTGGGGGGGTGCAAGTACACCGCCACTCATCGCTTACAGTAAAGTGCTGCAGCTGAGGGAGATACTGCATTTTCCTTTGATGCGCCCAAGTGGTTTCATTATTCTACAGACTGTTCTTTGTTTTACTCAGTTTGAAAGTAATACAGGCAAAGACGCAAAATAAATGCCACCACTGGGTTTTCGATAGAGCACATCCTTCCCAAAATTAATCTGAACTTCGATAAAATTAAGTGCATTATACTTGTTGTGATGCTGGTGAACTCTGACCTGCAAATCTGAATGTCAAGAAGATGTGTGACCAATAGAAGATCGAAACACTGATCTCGATACAAACGATACAAACTTAAACGCTGCATGTTTTGCAGTGTTGCAGGAGTAGATGATTGCGTTTTAAATTGCTATTGTTTCTCTTATGTGATTTATCTACTTCAAATAGAAGCCCTTGACATTTGCAACACCGTGTCTGATATTCACTGCGCGACCCGATATAATTTTGAACACTTATAGCCTAGCGTGACTGTCTCTAAACCAGAGGTTTTGCCAGCATCAACAGTTCTGTCTTAGCAACCCCGCATCCCAGCTAGCAATTTTAGGTTCTAAGAACGTTTCTCTAACGTTTCTGTTAAGTATCAAAAACGTTGTTTTGAATGTTCTAGGAATATTCAAAACGTCCAGTTTTTAGAGATTGTATTAATGTTATTGCTCTGTTATAAGAACTTCAATCAAACATTTTTAATTCTGTAACTTTTTATTAACATTCCACTAACAACTTAAGAACAATGTTGTTGATATATGCAATATATAACATGTATCATTCATGATATATAAAGTACAAGTCTACTGAAATTACTGCAAGGATGTTTTTGATGACATTTAAGTAACGTTAGCCAACTTTCAAAGAACATTCTCTGTCGGCTGGGATAACGCCTTTTAGGGGGTTCCTGCATATTTACAAAAATATGTTAACTAGCGGCTAGGTATAACTGTAACTAAATCAGTCAACAGATGCACCTATTAAAAGCTCCACTAAAACAAGCATGAAATGATATACAGTGAAGGAAAAAACACGCTTTTCTTTTTTCCGTCAGAGTTATAAGGACGAGTCTGTCAGCACAAAGAGGCTAAAGCTGGGACATCAGAGAGGAGAACAATGAGTAACCTGAGATTCCTCAGCGGGTGAGAAAATGAGAGATGTGGAGGGGGAGGACAGAGTGAATAAGAGAGGGCGAAAAAATGCTGCATTCTTGTAACTCAAGAACTGCAAGAATGTGTTCGGCAGGTATTTATGGAAAGGTGATGGCAGATAGTTGCCCTGGAAACGGCGACAACACGAGAGAAAAGCAGAGAGTAGCGCAGGACGAGAGAAAGGAAAAACAACCGCGAGCGGCGCTCAAGGTGTGATGGCACCAGCGCTGTGTACCGCGTCGCCATGGCAACAAGCAGCGGGGAGAAATGGCGCCGTTAACATTCATTCAGAAAGGCACCGCGTGTCTATCAATCTGTAGTGCATAAAGAGGCAACGGCGCGTCTGCTAATGGCTTGAAGCCTGCGGGGCGCTCCATTGTTCTGCTATAATTATGCCAAAAAGGACAGGACAAGGGTGTTGCTCTTTTCTTCACAAAAGGGGCGAAACACAAACACGGATTTAAGGTACAAAGAAAAGCAAAGCTGACTACACACACACACACACACACACACACACGGACCCCGTACACCCCTCAGAAAGAGACACTACAGACGGACTTTCCTGCTTATCACTTTGTTGTGATAATCTTTTCTAAACACAGCCCTGGGCGTGCAGATAAACTCCAAACACGACATTCAAGGTGAGCTCTCTCTCTCTCCCTTCACTTTTCCCTGGAATTCCATTTTCCCGTTCCGTCCGTTTACTGCCACACTCTGTCAGCGGTGGCAGGATGACAGGGCGGAGGAGAAGCGGAGGAGGCGGAGAGAAAACAAGATGGCACAGCGGCGTGAAGGTTATGACTTTGCGCGCACGCTAGAACCCGAGTGCATCAACACGCTAAGACACAAACACATAGAGCCTGGTGCTCCTCTGCTCTCGTTAACTTAAACATCTGCGCGGCTTGTCACAGCAGTAGATAGACAGCAACTGGTGAAGGTTAAGTAGGTTAGTAGGTAGAAGTGATTGGTTAAAATGCAAAACAGTTGCGCTGTATGAGATAAATATTTCAAAAGGTTTCAACGTTACACTTTTTTTTAAAGGTTCCTTACAGCAATTCCACAGAAGAACCATTTTTGGTTCCCCAAAGAACCATTCTGTCAAAGGTTTTTAAAAGAATCTTATCTTTCTTACTATTATAGTCTAAACAATCTTTATCTTCTACAAAGAACCTTTTATGAAACACAAAGGTTCTACAGATGTTAAAGGTTCTGTATGGAATCACACCGCCAAAAATGTTCTATGGTTGTTCTATGGCATTGTGAAGAACTTTTTTATAAGAACTTACATATGTTATCTCTCTCAAAAGCCCTTAAGTGTGTTCATTTCAGATCCGACACGACTGCAACACTGAATTAAAAGCGAATGCTCACACAATGCCTTGTGCGCTCATAAGTCGCTCCACCAATGCAGCGCAAGCATGTCACTGCAGTCATAGCAACATAGTGACTGGATGTTCTGAGGTTATGGACTCGCAGTTCATTAGCTGAGCTTGAGGTCAAACGGACGGCGTATCCCTGCTGTCAGCGATCAGGATTTGTGTGGTGCGCGAGGGTGTTTGTATATTAACTGGCCTTGCAGGACAACCGCGCCACTCTCGGCAGTAGATGCAGCACGCAGCAGTCGCCCGACTGCAGAGGATGAGTCACAGCAAACAAAGCCTTAAATCTCCTCAAAAAAAACAAACAACCAAACGCACACAAGTACGGGCACAAGGAGACAGCTATCACATCTTCCGACATACAGCCGAGCTCTCGAGCCCTCAAACAAAGGCTGAAAGAGATGAATTGCCCCCCATCTCAGGGCTGCGTACGGCAACCACATCAGCTTGTCGAAGACCAGAAACAGAGCGGAGAGACTCAGCAGAAGGCTGATAATAATGTGTCACTATAACCATAAACGCGGTGAGACAAGCCGAAACCTCAAGACGTGTCATCGTAGGAAAGTAATGCAGAGATCTTAGTGGGAGATTGTCGAATGTCATATTGGCTTTGGGATTCGACGATAGCTCTGGGTCTGGTGATAACTGTCTGAAATGGGTGTGAACGCGCAGCACGCGCAGGCACGGAATCCCACCTGTTCAGAGCGCTCTGGAACGAGACTGTGAGAACGTGGTGCGCGAGGACACGTGGGGCCTGAACAGAAGTGGAAGGGATTGTGGAGGGCTGAGAGACTCCTCAGGGAGCGCAGTGTTCTAGGCCTAATAAGCAAACAGCTCTCAACACCGCCAGCCTCCAAACTCTCAGGCCCTCGCGCGGCTGTCACGTGGGACCGTATCAAACGGTTCGGCTCATACTGGAGGGGTTTGAGTAACCACTGTTTCTGGATGGCCAAACACAGCGAGTGCTGCTGTGGTGGAGGTGGGAGCGCTGGGCACAAAAATCCCTCTCTGACTCATCACATTCACGGCATAATTACATTCATCTGGCTCTGTAATCTGCTCTGGAAAAGGAAATCAAGAAGACAAGGGGAGAGAGAGGAGGATCAGAGAACGCGCAACTCTCCAAATCACTGAATCTCAACTTGTTTGTCAAGATGTTTTTTTTTTCACAAAAAGAACCAATCACTAACAACTTTTAGTTCTTTTAGATTATTTAATGCCTGATCTGTCTTCAAATATTTAAGGGGATAGTTTGGCCAAAAATGAGAATTCTTCCATCATTTACTCACCCTCATGTCATGTCGTTCCAAACCTGCAGAACTGTTTTGTGAGGAACACAAAAGAAGCTATTTTGAAGTATGTTGGTAAACAAACAGCAGTGGTTCCCATTGACTTCTGCTGTGTGGACACAAAACCACTTTTCTTAAAACATTCTCTTTTAAGTTCCACAGAAGATATAAAGTCATGCAGGTTTGGAATGACATGAGGTGAGTAAATGATGGAAGAATTTTCATTTTTGGGTGAACTATCCCTTTAGGTCATCTTTACATCCCTTTGATAATTTGTTGAGGCCCCCGAGTGAGCCCCGGGCCCCGGGTTGGGAAACAGTGCTGTGAATGATGCAGAGGGAGTGGGGATGCTGCAGGGTTGAACTCTTACCGGAAAGCCTCCAGCACTGTTCTCTCCGGAAGGTGAGGAGCAACACGCTTGAAGGCGCTTTTGAAGTCCTCCAGCTTCAAGAAGCCACGACCTGGAAAGAGCCCACACAGAGAAACCCAGAGCAAGAGTTAATAAGACAAATACTCTCATCTAAAACATCAAAAGATCGTTCTCTGCGGGGCTGGGCACCTCCATGAGAGGAGACACGGAGGAGAGGAGCATACCAGAGTCCAAAACCATTCAATCAAAACAAACTATTCTTATTTTTTAAAGAATCTCGCAGTGTTTATTATAAATGATTTATCCATGCCTGTCATTACTATTTATTCAAGTGTCCTCGTGATCTTAAATCACAAACATTAACCTCCTCACAAAACAACATTTCTTATCTTAATGACTTATGTCTCTCCACCAGGGCAGGACTATACTGACTGTCCAATAGCCAGGCACTTTCTATCCCTCCAAGTTCCAACGACCCAATCAACTCCCAAATGATGACACTAAGTCCCGCCCACATTTTTCCTAATTTCAGAAGCCGTTTTACGTGGATATGCATCGACACGGGGAAGACAGTCGCAACTTCCGTTTCATGGTGACTTTAGGGAATAAAATCAGCTTTCTTTACTCATTCCTCTCACCAAAGTGCCGGTGGCGTAGTTTGCTCACCACTTTTGGCTGAGATCTAGAGCAGTAGGACCAGCGAGAGCTCAGAGGAACAGCTTGTTGTGTCTTCTTCTCAGCGGCTGGCACGCAGGACTTTGATTCGCAGGAAATGGCTCCCCTGAGGAAGTTTAGAGCGCGCACATCCGAAGTCAGAGCTGAGAGTGGAATCTGTTTAGCGTGTCTGGTGAATTGATGAGAGGCGCAGCAGCGCGCTGAGCTGAGCGGGTGGGGGGGAGCACTGCGACATGCATGTCAACATGCCAGACCAAGCAACGCCAGTCCACCAACCGTAACAAAACGCTGCCCTCCACAGCCGCAGCCGCAGGGACGAACAGCTGCGCAGTCACACTGCCTGCGCATAGATACTCGGTACAGGGAAATAATACACCGCTGCAAATTAAAAAGTGTGTTTACAAACTAAATAATAGCAAAAAGATGCTAGTGCTTCAGAAACTGTTTGTATTTCATTTTCTAGTGTTTAAAGAACTAAAGAGCGATTATGACTCATCCTTCAGTCAAGACGTGCAAAACAAATAAAACCAATAAATGCGAAAACACCAAATAAGGTTTGTTTCGGACCATAATGTCTAAACAATAAAATTTCCCTCAGCGGGGAAACGCGTCCATGGCACGTTAACGCAACTGATAAAGGTGTTTTACTGTTTTGTTTTGTTTTGTTTTTTTTTGCTGTTGAACGCATTCGTCAAAAAATGTTTTGAAGACAAAGGATGGAGACACGCTGGGTCAAAGTCTGAGCATCCATCGACGGAGGGCACGGCTCACTTTTACACCAGGTGAGAACGCGAGGGTTTCCAAGCTCTGTCATCGGGCGGGCTGCCACTTCAGCTCTGAATGAGAGTGACGCACTTCAGCGCGCTTTCGCTTCCAGTGTGTCCCCATTGAAGATGAGGAGGGGGGTGACGGTGCAGATAAAACAGTCAAACATCTCATCCTGCGCGACTGTTCAGAAGCAGATTGGGAAGGACTTGCTGCTGTTGGCAGGCTGACAGAGACAACAGGCAGAGAAAGCCCGGACATAGAGTTAAAGCTTAGCTGGCAGAGGAACAAAGACAATCAATCTGAGAACTGTTGGAATTATTAAGACACTTTGCTAGCATGTAAGCTCTGCTGAAAAACACCTGCCTAGCAGTTGCCATTTCAAGTCACCACGAAAAATCGAAGTATACTGTTCTCACTTTTTATATGGAACACAGCAGTGTTTATTTTAAGTGATTTATCAACGCACGTCATTATTTTTTAGAATTCATGTGCCCTCATAATCTTTAATCAAAAAATCAAAAAATCTACTTCCCCTCTGGAACAGAAAACCTTCTGTGATGATGTCAGTGTGACGATTTGGGTGGAGTCAGAGCTATTAACCCCTCCCCTTCAACAGTAGCTTGCTGCAAGCTTTGGAACCCCAACTTTTCTAGACCCAATTAATTCCCAGTGCAAATAAACAAGGCACGTCCTCCATTCCTACACTTCTCTTTGAATTACCTCACAACACTGAAGTCGGTTGCAACTTCCGTTTACGCAGTCTTTAAGCTTCCAGCTGCGTAAAGGAAAGCACATTTTCTTAAAATTTGAAATGTACGTTTATTTTCATAGCTTCACACTGTTAATTTATACTGAAGTCCGAATCGGTCTTCCAATCTCCTTTCTAAAATTAGCTAATTTTCAGGTCGCTCAGAATTCAAACAAGGGTTGAGTGAACTCGCTTACAGCAATTTGGTCCTGGAGATGAATTTGATGGTTCATTAACATTCACAATTCTAATTAAAAGGCAACTGTAGTTTTTAAACGGCTGGTACTTTTAAAATTGCTACAGACTATTTTAGGTCTTGGGAGAATGTAAACGCTACAAAGCCCGATTAGAAGCTCACAGGAAGTCTGAGATATTTCAAAGCCAATGAGATGCAAGGAAGATATAGAGAAGGTGAACGAGAGAAGCTTCGGGCGATACAATATCTATTCAACATCTGAAAAAGAGGTGGACTTCACATGTATAAATGTTCTGCTTTAAAACACTGTTTAATAACGGGTCGACGAGGTTAATGAAACAAGATCCCCTGACATTGTGAGAATGATCAACCAGGGTTAACTTCTGTCCTTCTCCTGTGGTCACTTCTAACATACTCACTTCAATTATTTCTGTAACAAAATTAATTAGTTAATTATACGTTTGCCTCCTACAAACAGTTCCAGGGGGGCGGAACAATCCAGAGACCATGAGACCCATTTAACTGTGTACTTACACAGCCACTGAGCCTTAAACGCTGGTATGGGTGCTATTCGTGTCACAGAATGACATCATTGGGGACAGAAAGGTACTTCGGAAACAGAGACTATAGAAGAGGCCTTTTTAAAGAACAAAAGAACACTTAAAGGGACAGTTCACTCAAAAATGAGAATTTTTTTCATATTTTACTCACCCTCACTTCATACCAAACCTGTTTTGCTTCTGAGGAACACAAAAGAAGATATTCGATATACGTCGGTAACTTAACAACAGTGGCATTCATTGACTTTCATTGTATGGGCACAAAACCACGGAAACATTTCTCAAAATATCTTCCTTTGTGTTCCAGAGAAGATAAAGTCATCCAGGTTCGGAATGACATGGGGACGAGTAAATGATGGAAAATCTTCCTTTTTGGGAGAACTATCCCTTTAAAAATAATCTTTCAGCTCAAGATATGCGCATACACAACCCGTGCCTAATTAGAAAAAGTGAATAAATAAGGCACAAAAAACTAGGGTTTGTTTTTGCCCATAAAGTCTGGAGACAAACACAGCGATCAGGGAGTGTGTCCATGGCACGTTATCAAAACGTACAGAAAAACAGGGCACATGGCGCCCTCTACTGACAAAACATGAGAACGTCTTTCCCACGATATTGTTCTGTTACAAGGGCTATAATACACCTGCTTATTGTTGTACTGGATATCACAAGCAAACCGAATGCCACATGCACATACCTCTGTTTCAATAAGAACATACGAAAGAAGCGCAGAGGTGTTTAAACTGGTCCTCAAGAGCCTGTACTTCAACAGCCACACAAAATAAGAGTCATGAAGTCTGTCATAGAAAGAAATGACCGGTCTCAGACTTCAGATTTAGCTTTAACACTGAAGCTTTGAGGTAAATGTGTTAAGCATACACAGCACAGAGAGGCAGAGAGGAGGAACATACAGTGTACATCAAATGCGCTGAAGATCTGCCTCATCTTCTCATACGAATCTTCGGCTGACCTTTTTCTCCCCATGAGAGACATAAACTGGTTCAGTGGGACCCCTGTGAGAGAGGGAGAGAGAGAGAGAGAGAGAGAGGGAGGGAGAGAAAGAATTCTGGGTTTATTACAAAGCTCTCCTCTGAAGACGACTGCCTTTACATGGCAGTCGTCTGAAGCGCTGTGTTTAAAGGAGTTATATCTTTCCCTCTTGCCTGCAGGGTAGTCATTTTTTCTCTGAGTGCTGTTATTGAGATGAAAAAGGTAGGCTGGGGAGTTCTTGACGACGTTCTCGTGGAAATAGCAAACATACAGAGGGGGTTTAGCAGGATGGTCCGGGTGGGCCTCGATGACAGTGACGGCTGAGGAACTGGGGGATAAATCTCTTTTGGGACAGGCACGAATTAATTAAGAGATCCAGGAACAGGCCTGATGGCTCCATTACACTTTGATCCATGCCAGAACATACACGGTTAAACATCCGCTGGGAACCTCGCGCCTAACAGAACAGTGATGAAAGCGCATTACCAAAACAAAATGGATCCCTTTCTAAAACACTCCCTTTTTTTAGACCGGCATTTACTTTTTCCAGAACGGCGAGTCAGTGGCACTTGCCCCTGCAGAACATGCCGGCACAATGCTGTCTGGTATGAGGTACAAGGAGTATCTTTGTATTTCAGTGCTTCTTGTGTTACTGCCTAGATCTGCTCATGCTGTATTCCTAATCTGCTTTGGATATAAGTGACTGCTAAACACATCAGTGTGAATGCAATGTAAACATGTTCTGGGTGATTGCCAGGGTGTTGCTATGGTGTTGTTGTTTTTCTGCAATGCTAGTTAGCTGCTACCACTAATAATACGAATTGCTACTGTGCTACCAAACTTTGAGAGAAGTAGGACAACCTTGGCCTACAGAGATTTTAAGGCAGAACAAAAGAGATGGCTGCCTCAGTTATGATCACGTAGACATGAACGTGTATTAAATTCATATTTGACTTAAACTGTCATTTATTTTTATAGATGCACAGCACACACAATCAGCCAGTTTGCCGATTACCCTTATATTATCCTCAACATATAAAACTCTCTCGCTCTCTCTCGCTCTCTCTCTCGCTCTCTCTCTCTCGCTCTCTCGCTCTCTCTCTCTCGCTCTCTCTCTCTCGCTCTCTCTCTCTCGCTCTCTCTCTCTCGCTCTCTCTCTCTCGCTCTCTCGCTCTCCTAAAGACACATCAAACACACAGCCTTGCGTATATTCCAGATTGTTTTTAAAATATGTTCTACTAACATTACTACAAGAACTTTTTGATAACTTTAGGAGAACTTTTAGAGAACGTTGGCAAATGTTCCGTTAGCTG
>JAZGTI010004626.1:0-19812 GCA_036877585.1 Botia kubotai
TAAACACCCACACATAAACAAAAGTGCACATGCACATCAAACGTCATGCTGTTCTTTATGAAATATCAGAGCAGGCATATTAAGAACTAAGATTCTGAAATAAATTACATACAATAAATGGCATAATTGCTATTTTTTTTTCATTTTCATGCTCATTACTAACAATCAAAACCCGTATTAAAGCATAAGTAGCTGTAAAGCTACAGTAATTAATGTTTTGTCTATCCCTCCATTTGGTTTATTGTTTTGTTTTTTAATAATAAATGAATTATTGTTTATTTGTCATTTGGTCCTGACGCAGCTCATAGCTTTGTTAAAATGGTGATTGGGACAGTCCTCTTTTATGTACATTTAAATGCACTCTGCATTTGTTGACGACAATATCGCCATAATCGATGATGATCGTGCATCTAAGAGAGATTTTAGCAACGCATTAGCGTTCCTGGCGCATCTGTCGAGGTAAACAGATGAGCTAATTATACTCATCAGGGCTGAGCTCTTTAATAAGCCGCACCTAAGTGCTGCTTACCGCCACATTAATGGTCAAATTTGAGTTTTGGCTGTAATAAAAGTACCTGATGGAGATCCGTGGGAGAGCATTAAAAGGGCTTTATAAACGTAGACTCCACTAAGTGGTAGAGGTCATGTGGTTATTTAAAATATTCCTGTCTATGCAAATAACAATCATCTACGTACATATACTCATTGTATGAATATTCATATCACTGGTCGTAGCACTGGGGATAGACCTAGTGATCATATGACTGTAAGAGAAATAGGGTTATTTTTGGCACGTGGTTATATTATATTAATTATGGCCAGAGGCTGTTTAAGACTATAGACATCTATTAAACACTAATGTTTTACAGTCTACAAACAGTCTAATGTTTGTAAATATAACCAAAACAACATGGTGGAAAATTCTGTCTTTGTGCACAAAATTCATGGATTCCTAAAAAAATTGTTTTGAGTGTTAGCTGAGACCACAAAACAGATACGTTAGCATCTTTTACTAATGTTAATATTTGTAATTTCACAAATGAATACATAAACTTACACACACACATTTGCTTATCTTTCTAAGTGGGGCATTTCATATTGTTTTCCATATTGTAAAATACACATGCTAAAACACAGGGAGAAAGATTCATTTGCCTCAAACGTGGGTACCTGCAGTTACCTGCAGTAAGTCAAGCCAATGCTCACATCATGCCAGATTTTAAATGCAGCCCACATGCTTCTGTGAGCAAACATTAAGGCTTGGTACTAATGGGCATCAACCCAGCCATCACTATTACAAAGTCCATTAAGGCTTTGGAGGGTGGAAATAAATAAACGCATCAAAACTTATTAATGTTTTATAAGTTGCGTTGAGGTTGAGGTGAGTCACATCTGCAGGAACCAATAAAAGGGACACTTTATGTTCAGTCATAATCATATTTGGGAATGATGAATGATGGGGTGAAATGGTTATAGTACCAATTTCAGAGTTTCTTTGCAGGCAGTTTGGGGTTTTGCCACTTTAAAAAAGCCACTACTGACATAACAATAAAAAACATTAATTATTTAGCTATATTTTTTCATTTTCTGTGCTGAAGTCCCTTTAGATTATATTCACATTTAGTAAAACATATGGCTGTTTGCTGCTGCCGGGGTTTGGGGAAGCATATTTCAGTTTATCTTGATGCAGGGATACAAAAGTGGCCCTATACTGGCAAGAACAATGGAGAAACACAGCATTAGTTTAATGTCTTACATAGACTCAGCTGTCTGTCATGTTTAATTGTATATACTGCTTTAAGCCTGCAGCTTTTTGCAAAGTTTTCTGGACCATGATTGTATATTTATATGCTGCTGTTGTGAGTGTATGTTACAATGCATTTACTTACATTTTCATAAGACTAATATCCATGCTTTTATGTTTGGTCTACTTTTTGGCAACAGTCAAAACTTTTTTTGACTAAAAAGTTACTTTCAGTATCTGGGCCAAATATCAGATATTTAAACAGTAATTATTTCCAACCAAGTTTTCCAAACACACTTGCCTTCATCCTGCCCAATTCCTGTCTTCTAATGATTGGACAAACAGCATGTCCCACCCTCACTTGTGACACAGGTTGAGCCAAAAGTTAATAATAATTCTTTGGAATTGTCACAGTGTGAAAGTAGATTTAGATAAGCGTGTCTACCAGATGCCTAAATGTAAAAGTAATAGTTGTCTTTGCACATTAAACTGGGACACTTCATGTTTTAATTTTATTTTAGAATATATTTGAATGTTTTGTTAGTTTGAATGTTTATGTCTTTCTTTGATACTTTAATGGATGCAAATGAAACCCATTTATGCAGCTTATGAGAAAAACGGAAGTTAGCACAGATTGACGTCTCTCTGTAAGAAGTTGTTTATTAAAATCTGCCTAATAATCAGCTAATCATCCAGGCGTGATGTCAAAATATAGTGGATATGGCTTGTGAGCTTAGAGAATTTAATTCTTTTTATTAGACAACATTTCTCACAAAAAAAGATAAAGTTGTTTTAATTCTATAATTTGCCTATAAATCTACAGCAAGATGAAACAGAAGAAAATTAAAAGAAGAAAGATAAAGGAAAGTAAAGGATACAGGGTCTCAGGGCACAGCAGAAGTGGCACATTACGTACTTTAGTTTTTGGGTCTGACGGAAAACTCAAAATGAATAATTTCAAATGCAGCCTCCTGCTTCCTCCAGGCCTAAATGTCAGATGGCGTGTTTGTCCAGCAGAGTGAGGTTGTTTTGTGGRAATTTCAAGCCTATAACGTCAACTGGAATCAGTCTTATGCAATAAATGCATTTGAGTGCCAGAGAAAGTGGGGAACTTTTGCGCCCTGATGCATTGTGGGGGATTTTTAGCATTTGTTTGCATCAAGCACTGTCTTAGCACAACTCACTCTCTCTTTCTGTCTCTCTCTCTGTTTTCTTGCTCTCTAACCCTAAACTTTCATTCTCTAACCATGACTGACTGGCTCTGCCTCAGGCCTTTAACATTTGTGCACAATTTTTGTTACGTGACCATGTTATGTCACAGCAAATTTGTTATGTCAAAGCAGATTTTTTCTAGTTTAAAACATATATCATTCATTATGGTGATCAATTTACCTCCAACATTATTGTAATCCTCTGTCTGAAAAACCTTTTTCTTAGTACCTCACAAATTACAATGTCTGTCATCTATAGATACATATATTTATTGTATATATGCACCCAAGCTCTTAAACATAAAGATTCCTAAAAGGTTCTTCTTTGAAGTGTTGTAGAAGGACCATTTTTGATTCCACAAAGAACAATTCAGTCAAAGGTTCTTAAAAGAACAATTTCTTTCTTGCCTTTTCAAAGTCTAAAAAAAAACGTTTCCTCAAACGTTTATACAAAGAACCCTTTGTATAAAGAAATGTTCTGCGGACCTTAAAGGTTCTTTATGGTCAAAAATGGTTCCTCTGTAGCATCATGAAGCCTCTTTTTTTAAAAGTGTGCAAGCACCTTTAAATGTTTTAGATGTGTAACCATCTAATGCATTACCGGTAGCTCACCGGTATTTTCTTTGCGAGACAACCGACAATAGATGAGGTCGGTCAGTCATGACCAAGTGTTTATGTGATTCACTGTCCTGCCTGTCATGTTGTTTGTTACCGTGATCAATACGTGTGTGATTTTACTGGTCTCAGTATTGAGACATATGTACAGCTTTTTGCATGTTGCGAGTTATACAGTACCTCCCACTGGTGTGTATTGAGCTCTACTGTATAAAACAGTCGCATGATATTACGCAGTTACACCAGATCTGCGCGGCGATATGAGGAGACAGTAGATAGATCAGAATGACATTGTTTAGTTTTACTTATAAACACTGTCTTGACTAATGAATTACCTCAGGAGTTAACAGACGTTCATTATGTTGGGTTCAGTCGCACAAGTGCATGTAGATTCGCTAGCAGCAATGAATCAGTGACAATGAATCAGAAAGAGTATTTACAGCTAGCCGCCGATGCTGTTTTCGCAGTAAAGCTCAAAGGCTCAGAGATCACACTTTAGTAACACATTTGACTTTACTTGCACATGGTTGTGGTCAATATAGTCATCCACAGTGGCCTTTTGAGTGCAGCGTGTGTGTGATTTCATTCTTTGCTGAAAAGATGTCTTGCTGATCACAAGCTTCTGTCAAAAGTGGTTTCGAGAGGGTTTATAGCAGAGCCAGAAAAAGAACAAATTGAAATACATGGCAGATTAAAGGTTATTTGAAATCAAATAATACAAAGGGAACCCTGAATGGTAGCCCATGGGTGACGGAAAAGGGGATTTAACTCTTTACACATCTCACCCTCACGTTGTTCCAAATCCACATGCTGTTATTTATTTATTTATGCTATTTGTGAGTATTTGAACCTTTATACAACAACAGTTCTAAGCTCCAAAACACACGAAAAACACCAAAGAAGAACCATTAGTCCATATGACATGTGTGCAATATATTTTAGAGGCATGAAATAGACCCCAGCTTTAGTCTTTCAGTGTCAACAAACATTAGTTCTCACAAGTCTCATAACCAGATTTCATTGACATCAAACCTGCTGGAAAAGAAGGTTTGGTGTCTGATTGATTCTTCAGATTTAGTATGCCACAAAAAAACATTTTTGTTGGAACTACATAAGGGTGTGAAAATGACAACAAAATTAGCATTTTGAGTGACCTATAGTCTACTGTCACAATGGAAGATGGGTTCACTCAGTGACATCAGACCTCATCTCATCCTGCAATGAACTTTAATGTCACACCAGAGATGGAGGGGAGGAGAGAGATAGAGAGGAATGCATTTAAAAGAGGTGTAGACAGTCAGAATCCTTTTGACATCTGAAGTTCAAATGTGATCACATGACAGTCAAAATATAAGATAGACACTTTGAGCATTTGACTCTTTGAACGCTGTAGCTTGAGACTTTGGCAATCCATTTGTTAGGACAGCTTTTTAAATAAAAATATGAATTTGTATTGTGACTTTAATAAAAGTTTGTGTTAATGCCGAAATGTATTAGTGTGCAGAACGTAGAATATTTATGTTAAGTTTGTGACAAGAAAAAGAACCTGCGTTCTTTAAAGAATGTGTAAGTGTGAATTCAACAGATATGTGTGTATACAATTTATGGACAAGATGTTATATTACCAGTACGTGTTGAAATTTAAAGCTATGCTTGACATGCTATGTCAAGCTCTCCCCCTTTCCCTCTTTCTCTCTCTCTCGCTCTCACTGTCTTTCCCCTCTTTCTTTCTCTCTCTCTCTTCTCTCCCTGTCTCTCGTTCTCCCTTTATCTCCTCCCTCTCTCTTTCTCTTTCTTCAGCGGGCCCCACATCACCAAAGTACTTTTTCTCTTTGGCACTTGTCGCTTTTCTTTGTTCTGCGCGTTTTGTTATCTGAGAAGCTGAAAGTCGTTATCATGTTAATATAAGCTTGGCACACACATTATCATGGCAAGACCATCTGAGGGCACCTTGCCCATGTTCAGCAGGCCCATCTGTGTGTAAGCATGAAGAATGTGTGTGTGTCCCAAGACGGCAGTTATTGGCGTCCCTTCACTGACTCGTAATGTCACTGTCTTCTAACATTGATTAGAGAGATGACAGTGCTTATCTGTTCTCTAACGCCACTGTGTTTACACAAGCTTTTGGTGACTTAAAATCAAACAGACCTGGATTTATCTTTTCACTCTTTTCTTCTGTCTCTCTTCAGTCTGATTGAGACATGTATCGATCATTCAGAACTTTTCATTGTCTTCTCTTAAACAAGAGTCTTCTCTCAGTGGCTTGGCCTCATTTCTGCCTTCATCATTTTTTTTCTCTCCCTCCATGTTTTTCATGTCTCAGTCCATGTTCTCTCTCTCTCTCTTCTTTAATTTATGTTGTCTGTGTCTCTTGACGTTTTTCAATAAAGCTGTCATTGGATCAACATTGTGGTGATGAAATTGTAGCGTTTTAAGATGACATTCGTCTCAGAATATGTAGTCCTGATCTAAATATTATATGGGTCATGAATAGGCCAATGTGACATCAGTTTTACCTCCCAAAACCAGAGCCCTTTACTTTAGGACGTTTAAGGATGGGCTTTACTAGCCTGTTTTAATTATTTTCTTTATTTTAATATTTTTAGTTATAAAAGTGATCATTTTGATGTCATTGCTGTCAGAATTTATTGCTGACTTAAAATATGTGTATGTGTATATCTTTCCCAATCAAGTAAATAGGAGCTGTACCTAGACAACATAGAGAATGTATGACAAGCTGTATTTGTCAACATGGAGAATAGCTGCTTATGGACATAACAGAGATGGAAGCTGAGTAGACAGACTTGTCTTAAGCCAGTGAGCTTATTGATCATACAGCTTAAAAAAGATTCTAGTATTCATTAACAAAGGTCTTATTTACATCAACTTACATGTTGCGCCAGAATTAAAACTATGAACTAGCTGCTGCCATTAACAGCTATTCGTTCTTGTGTTTTGTATGTATCTTTATTCTCATTGTTGATTAGTCAAACAAATAGATATGTTATTTTAATACATAATGGTGGTGTATGTGCAGATAAACTATCAGAGACTTATGATTCATGACTGGTTTATGATTCATGACTGGCGTATACCCTCAGTGTGCGTTAAAAATGGATTAAAAGCCAACAGAATGAAGACAGAATCTTCAAAGAGAATTTTAAACATTCTGTGTGATTTACCACACGATTCCCAGTGGGAAATGATTAGAGGGTGTCAATTTTGGAACCCGGGTGTGGATTTAACGTGGGGTAATGATATATTGAGTCCCATGGAGGGTTTTACAAGGAATCTGATGAGCTGATCTGTCCACAGGACTCGTCCATCACTACATAATCTGCCAGACGAGCAATTAACAATCCAGCTGCGCTAGTCTATCTATGATAATTAGTGAGATAATCAACCACAGTGTGGTGACTTCCACAAAAACAGACACACAAACTCCAAACACAGACAAACAGGTGTCAGAAATCTACAGTAGCCTCTCTATTTTCTGCTGCTGTGACAGAGTAAAACACATTCAGCTTGTGCTCTAATGCACCTTTGAATGATGGTGTTTTGTAATGTGTACTCAAAAACATTCAGTAGTTTTCACTTTAGAATTTGAAGTCAAGAACATTCAGTAGTTTCACTTTAGAATGTAAAGTCAAGAACATTCAGTAGTTTCACCTTAGAATGTGAAGTCAAGAACATTCAGTAGTTTCACTTTAAAATGTGAGGTCAAGAACATTCAGTAGTTTCACTTTAGAATGTGAAGTCAAGAACATTCAGTAGTTTCACTTTAAAATGTGAGGTCAAGAACATTCAGTAGTTTCACTTTAGAATGTGAGGTCAAGAACATTCAGTAGTTTTTACTTCAGAACATTCAGTAGTTTTCACTTTAGAATGTGAAGTCAAGAATATTCAGTAGTTTTCACTTCATAACATTCAGTAGTTTTCACTTTAGAATGTGAAGTCAAGAACATTCAGTAGTTTTCACTTCAGAATGTGCAGTCAAGAACATTCACAAGTACAGTCACTGTGCAGATAACACTTGTGCACTTTGTTCTTCTGGGACGCTGTAGCATCTCTTCCATCATTGATTGCTAGAGTGGAAAATTGAAGTGGAAGATATTGGGTGGTTGTCCTGTTCCTTCCACTGTGAGGTATTCTGGGAGTTTTCGGAAGAGTTCAGTCGGATTAAGCGACCCGCTTAAGTGCCACCTTCAATTCTTCAGTTCCTCTCAAAGCAACACTCTGTCAGCTGAAATAACAAGGCATTTTTCTCAAGCTTTTCTCTTTAAAAATGTACCTCTTTAAAGCAAACTTTGTGAACTGTAATCAGTTTGAAAAAATGCATTTTTCATTATTAGAAGTGTGATCCAGGCAGTATATCTGTTTACCGGAAAAAGAAAACAGACAGATATCGGGCAGAGGTAAAACGTCAATAACTCATTCCTAATGTAACACTTCTGGGACAAGAGGCTCATATTTTTCAAGGCTGCTTTCCAGTCTGTTGTAATTCAGAGCGTCAAACCTGAAATAGCTTTTCTGCGCATAATTGCAGGTGCTGTGCATTACGCATTAATGAAGGACACAGGACAGGGCGGGCCAAATGAATAACTCACTCTGACAAAGTCAGGAAGGACTTAGTGCCTGCCTGGCTGTCTGCTCGAGGGAGGCTCTCATTCGATCCTGTGCTGTATGTCGCTTGTTGGCACTGGGTTTTAGTATGAAGAAGGGATGAAGGAGAGTAGGAGTGGTAGAAAGATGTGTAGGGTGTGGGTAATAGAGAATAATTCATTGAATTAGCTCGTTCTATCTCTCGCTCTCTTTTGCTCCTCCCCAAGTCCTCTACATGCACCTTTTCACCCTTATCCTCTTTTGAACAGAAAAAAATTGTTTTGCTTCTATTTATCCATAGAGGTAAATGGGACTTAAGTCATAAATTAACTTGAAATTGAAAGCCAACCTACAGCAACAAAACCATAATAATATCACGGCCATTATGAATTACTGGAATCTTTACGTGTGAACAAAAGCAGACAGCACTCGACAATTCACAAACGACTAAGCCTAGTCAGATTGTTTTATTCCATTGTATTTTGAAGCTGTTGTTTGGGTGCTGATCGTGAATACATTCTGTATCGTTGAGAACCGTATTGTTTATGCAGTCAGTAACAAAAGAAATGGAGGTAAACCTTAAGCGTTCTTTCAAATAACCACAATACAAGTCCATTTTTTAGCATTTCCTGTCTTTGACCTCCTGTTTTGTCTGTACAAGAGGTAGATGCATGAGAGAGGATGCATACACATGCATACCCATGTCTATATCGGTCTGTTACATTGACACAAAATGTTGTAAGCAGCTTTTAAAGGCATTTTTGCATGCTACTGACGCAAGGACTGTTCTAAAGGTAGGCATTCTAAATACTTTATTCTGCCTCCTACCTTAATTTAATCACATTTGGATGCATACTCATATTGTATGTATCTTTTGTGGTGAAGAGCAATCCCATAATGCATTGCATCATTGAAACAATTCGATGCTTAATTTATATACTTGGTCTTTTCATGGTTGTGTAGCTGTTTGATAAATAAAAAAAATGAAGTAACAAATTTAAATATCTCCATTGGGTGTTCATGTCTCAAAAGATTTTTCCATTGAGTGTTAGCGAACATTTCTACAATAATTTGTGATGGTTTGAATGGCCCTCAGACATGCATAATGATTAAAAGCCTAAAACCCGCTAATTTTATGAGTGAATTTGTTTATTTTAGGCCTCAAAAAAATGCTAATTATAGGCTTCTGCATGTACAGATGAGGGATAATTTTCCTTCTTTCAGTACAGGGCACTGACAGGCTTTGATGATGCCAATTCCAGCAGGATTATGGGATTTGGTGGGGGTTGATGTTTTTGGTCTGGTAATCTTTTAAGCTTTAGTGGCCATGCCACCTTCCACACATGCAGTACATACATATACACGCTCCCTCACCCACCTACACATAATAGATACACAAACACACACACTATCTTTATCTTTCTCACTACTTTTTTCTTTTCCAAACTCAGTCTAGAGGACATGGCTGCAGTTGTAGACTGATGGGCGTAACAGCCAAAGTTTCCTTATCGACAAACAGCAACCCTGCTGGGCGGCAGTCTGTCCTCAGCATCTTCTCTTTCTCTCCTTCTTGAAAGACCAATAAAAACATCTGTCTGTTAGTGTGAAATTATCCCGACACCCTGATTTTTGTAATTTCCGTAAAGGGAATTTAACATCATTCCTTCGTTTCTCATCACCCTCTCGGTTGCCGTATCTGAAACGTTATGGCACGGGGGCTTTAGGAAACAATGACACGTAGACCCCAAGCTCTGGATTCATTAATTTGCTTTGGTTGTGTGTAATCTCTGATTGTAAATTATTCCTGCCAGCTGATTTGAGCTGTTTTATCTGCCTTGTCGTTTCAAAATAAAGCAGAGATAAATTTCTTAATCCTGTTTGGTGATAAAGGTCGCTAATCTGCATGGCAGAGACGTTTTAAATGCATTCCATCAACGACGCAGACAAACAATATTCAAATCCCAGAGTCAGATTAATGGGTATAGAATAGTACAGTTCAACCTCGGCATAAACCGTGGTTCTATAATTGAGTATTAGTCCATAATTTAGCATAATCTGCTAAATTATGTCTAATCTAAGAAGCCATGTGCTGATTTAGAGAAAAAGAGAGAGTGATAAGATAATATAATATATTATACTACGTTCTACTAAGTTACACTAAGTTATCTTATTCTAGTCAAACTTTAGTGATGGAATGTTTATGTTGATCCACCCCGCTGATTTGATTGGTCGAGGAACATCATTTGAATGATTATGGGAAACAGTGCGCGGCACAAACTGAAATATCTCCAGGTTTCTCAAGGTTGTTTTAGAATGTATCGACGTAGCTTTCATGCACCAGTGAAGAGAGACTGCCTGAGAATTTTCACATCAGATGGTTTAATGGCCATTCTCATATGGCCTATAGGTTTCTGTGCTGTGTTTCGCTGTGCTGTGCAGGTTGCGGATGTCTCTCTTGCTCTGAACTGGAAGAGGTTTGGGAATGTTGTCAGAGTGATTGATGGGGTTGCTACTGTGTTTCTGCATTGTCTTTCAACTCTTTTTTGACAACATTACATAGAAGGCTAAAGTATTCAGTTCCTCTACCTGCAATACTGTTTTTTTTACCCTTATCACTGGTTTAGTATCTCCTCTGATTTCTCTCACTCATGCTCTCTCTCAGCTAGCTGTAGTTATGAGATGTGAACCAGCAGATAAGATCCATCAAACATCCATTATGCTCTTTCGATCTGTATTCTTCCACAGCTCTATTTACCAGACAGATTATTTAATGATAAAACCTGATCTGTTTACATAGTGATTGGCAGATTGGAAGTAAGATTGCTAACACCACACAGACACATTTATCTAATATGATTCCAATCATATTACTTTGTTAAGCTCCATTGTGTGAATTTATCTATGTTTTATGAAATTCAGTATTGTTGTCAGCCTAGCATCGTTGATAAAAACACAACATTTAAACACACAAACCACAAGGACCTTCTGTGTTGGAGTTTTCAGCTGTCCGTGTATGTTTTAAATGTGAATGACTTACTTTTTAACATAAGGAAAGTTTTGGAGATTTTTTTGGTTTTTGTTTGTCTGTTTGTTTGGTTAGCTGCACTTGGCAACCTACTTTTACCGGCTATGATGAGTTTTAGGGTGTTTTGTACCTCATCAAATTATAGGTGGATGCATTCAGTGGAATAACAGTTGGAGTTGTGTTTGTTCAGATGTTTAATGAGGACCGTCTCTGTGACCTGCAGCAAAATCATTGGCTCGGCTTCTTTGGGGAAAAGTACTTAGCCGTAAAAAATCTGTTTCCTCAAATTTTCAGGGGGATTTATGATCGATTGATCCACCTAGATCTTTAAAATCCTTCTTTACAACATTTGTCTAATCTGAATCTAATTGCTGAACCGAAACTAGCACAGAGCCTCTCTGGGGACACATGGACACACAGCTTTTGTGTGGAAGTTACTACTGGAACTACTGGGCTTTTTTTCTCACATGGAATATTATATTTAGCCGCTCTCCATACTCTGGGCTCGTGTGCATTTTGAATGCTGTTTTGGTTTTATTAATAATTAATTTTACAGCTCCTGCAGTTAGATAAAACTTTCTCTGCTGTGGCAGACAAAATAATTGCTGTCCCTCGTTTTGAATCTACGGTAATATATTTATTACAATGCAAATGAAACAAAACGCCCTAACTAATTTAGATTTGTGTAAAGATGGGAAAAGAATTGGGAATAAACGTGTCTAAATGAAAAATGAAAATAGATTTTCTTTGACATGTATTATACTCATTTCCCATGATGCATTTGGATTGTAAGTGTAATAACACTGAAGCTATAGGGGAGGAAATGCGCCAGCTTACAACGCTGGAGATATTAATGCAGTCTTTATATGCCATGATGTTTGAATAGACACGCTTTATCAGATGGAAACCTTGACCTTGAATTTGAAATGCACTTTTAACTATTCTTTATATCAGGATATAAATCAGGGTAACCTAATGTACAGTACAATATGTGTTTTAATCCGTAGCTTTTAGGTGGCAACATCTCTAAAATGTCATATCTCATAAATTATTCATGTCCACTTACACAAGATTGCTTTTGGAAATTGTAGCACTGATATTAAACAATGACAATAAATTAGCAGCATATAGCAGCACACTGAAAAATAATCACATTTGCCCTTTGAAATTTGGACATATTATCCCACCCTTTTCTCCTGGTGTTACCCTGACAATTGCTGCTTTACTTGTCACTGGTTGATCAACATAGACCATAGGTGTCATAACGGTCAACATATGTAACTGTTGTTAAAGGAGTAGTTTACCTAAAAATGAAATCACTGTTATTATCAGTATAGCATATACATCACCTTATGATCATTTTATTGGGTTTATGTGTCATTTTGAGATCTTAAAACATCCAGTCACCATTGATTGCAGTGAGACTACATAAAAAAATCAACACATTCCTGAGTACAGTCTCTTTTTGTCAGCCACACATGAAAAAAAATATGGGTTTGAAATGACATGATTGTAAATCAAATTTTCATTTTAGGGTAAACTGTCCTTTTAAAGACAGGGGTGTCCAAATTCAATCCTGGAGGGCCACTGTCCTGTACAGTTTAGCTCTAACTCGCTAAGCTGCTCTAACCTGCCTTGAAGTTTATAGTCTGCCTATTAAGATCATAATTAGCTGGTTCAGGTGTGTTTAATTAGCTCAACTCTGTAGGACACTGGCCCTCCAGCAGCAGGACTGCACAACCCTGCTTTAAGAACACCCTGTGACTCTATAACACACTGCTGTAGTTCTCTAATCACACTTTCTCTCTGTTTCTTTCTTCTCTCTGTCATTCTCCAGCCTGTGAGCTCATGAATCAAGGGATCTTGGCTTTGGTGTCATCTACAGGCTGCGCCGCAGCCAATGCGTTGCAGTCTCTCACAGATGCCATGCACATTCCTCACCTGTTCATTCAGAGGAACGGAGACGGCACGCCACGCGCCGAATGTCAGCTCAATCCCAGCCCTGACGGAGAGCGCTACACGCTGGCCGCGCGCCCCCCTGTGCGTCTGAATGATGTCATGATYACGCTCGTCTCTGAGCTGCGGTGGCACAAGTTTATCATCTTCTATGATAGCGAGTACGGTGAGTGACGAGCCAAAGTGAATGAACGCAGACTCAGTGGGATGGTTGTGTTGCTCTTGCCCCAAAATGTTGTTTTTTTCAAAGGGATCGTATCATAAAATTTTTCCTTGATCTTTTGAGATAAAAGAGTTTGATGTACTTTGAAAGCATACCAACGTTTAGGAACTTCCTTCAAAATCAAATGAGCATTTATTGAAGCTAGAATACAAAATAACTTGATCTGAACGTTCTCTAATTAGTCCTCAGGATACTACATCAACACATGATCACGTGTGTTTTTACACATTAGATTTACGCATCAAGTTAACAGCGGAAAATGCTCGACAACAAACTGTACTGACACGTTTCCCTTGAATTTGGGATGCAGGGCCTATGCAGGCCTTTGGCTTGCACACGTGACAGCCCTGCTTGTGTGCCTTCTGCCCTCCAGGGCAGCGACAGAGGGTCCAGAGACACTGACATGAAGGCAGACAGTTGTTCTGTGACACGAGACAGAATTCACTCTGTTGTCTGGCATTTTTCACACCAAAAAATGATCCGGTCATGAGCAATACAAAAAAATAATAAAAAAATTTACACTACAAAGATCTTTTAGACTTTGAAGTTTTGAAAATTTGATGTGAGCAGGTGAACTCTGGCAGGCTAAAAGGCAGACTTTGTAAGTTGTTAGCTAGTTCCGGCATTGTACTCTCTTGAAAATCATAAAAGAATTATGATTTAAACACAGACTTGGATGACCTCTACATTTCTTTATTGAACCAATGATGTTCGGCTCAGTGGGAATCAGGTATTGATATCATAACACAGAATTGTGTTTTCATAACCTGGCTTTGAACTCTAAAGGGATAGTTCAAAAATGAATCCGCTGTCATTAATTACTCAACCTCATATTGTTTCATGGAGCTTGATGAACTGGTCATTACTTTTTAAATTTTTTACATCATTAAATTTTTTTGTAAGTTTGATAAGTAAACCTGACCTCTTTGAATGTATCCCAGCCCAGATTAAACTCTCTGAATTTTCCACTTAAAGTAATACAGTAGCTGTTGCCTAGTTTTGAAACCTAATCGTAAGATAATACCATTAGCGGATAATTAAGGTTCTATTTTATTTCAGTCCTATCTGACAATAAATTTCATTTATGGATTTAAATGTTCCTATTTTAATCTGCTAACAAGAGTTTTTACAGCGTTTGCAGTATACAGTAATAAGGGTTTTAGTCAAACAGTTTAAAATGTACAGTAAAGCTTTAACTGTGATTCGGTTGTTGAAGGCGAGGCGTCATGGGTCTTGTGTAGGGTGTGCTGTTCTCTGCAAACAACGCAGTACATTTGGAGGTCTTGTTGGAGAAGGTCAAGCATAAAGCTTCCTCATAAAAATTCTCTGTACTTAAAGCTGACACCAATTAACACCCAGGCGTCTTATTCTGCAGTGCTGCGGGCTATAAAACAAGAAATTTTAACAAAGATTTCTTTGATTTATTTTGCTCTTTCCCCACATACCAAAACTGCCTTTTCTTTTCTTTAAAATAGTGTCTTTAGCCCAAAGTTTTCTCTTTGCTTTGGGCTCAGGTGAGTCGAGGAAGTTTCTTTGCTACCAGGCAACCAGAAAAATGTAAAAATGTGGATAAAAGGTGACTCACAGCCGCACTGGGGCACTTCAGCCCCACAGTCACGGCAAAGTTCCCTTGTGGTTCACAAAGCTTACATCTATTTTAGAATACTAATAGAGCTCCACCTGCTTTAAATGGCTCTGCCTTTGTGCTCATGGGCTAATGCTATAACTGCTGCTGAATTTGGCTGCGGGCGGGTTTAGACAATGGGCAGAGATGAGTCACAGCACAGCACCCTGGAGCAGACATGGGTTAACATCAGTGGTGGGTGGTGGACTTTAAAAAGAGAAGACAAAGTCCCCTTTCTTCATTTGGGTTTTTTAAGTCCAATGTAAAGTCACGTCCTAGTTATATTTCCTCCATTTTGTGGAACGAATGTATATAGAACATACATTACTATTCACTTTCAACAAGCAACCTGCACTGTATGTGTCACAGTTTGTTTAAAGCAGTTTACATTAAATTTTGAAGCTTTAAAACATTTTTACATTTCTTCAAAGACATTAATTACAACAAGACAGTAACACGAATATTTACTGTAACGATATATTTTTTAAAAATACTTTAAAGATTAAAGTTACTGTAATCACTGTAGCACCTCTCAACAATACTCAGTAATCGCAGCAGAAAGACACTAAACAGACACACCCTGCCTCTCAGTTTTTATCCCTGCTGCTGGACAGGGTTGCTTAAAAAAGTTTTTTAGGTTTATATATAAATAAATGTCCTATTTAACACTGTTTGGTTTGTTTTATTTGTGTTCTGTAGGAGTATCTTCTTATTCTGTTCTTTTGAGGCACTAACTTCTCACTGCTACTCAGAAAAAACACCACCTGGTTGTCTCCCTCAAAACCATATTCCAGAGGTCAGAGGAAATGCCCAGTTTGAGACCCTAAACATGACTGATCATGATGCAAAGCTATCAACACTGAGCATCACACCCTCTTACAAAAGAACAATCACTCTTATATAGAATGCTAGACGGAGCCAACTTGCTGAGAATGATAAAAGACTTCTGGGCTTCTTGACAAAGCCATTTCCTTATAATGTATGCCAAGTGTACAGCAATACCTAAATTAAACATAGATACCATCAGAGTTGGTTTTAGGCCAGTGGAAACGCACTGACATTTGAGGAGGAATGTGTAAATGATCTTGTATTCTGGTATCATGCATGAGGAAGAGAGAAGATCATTTACTGGAGATAGTCTCAGTTCTTTTGCAGTGATGCAGATTAAATACTGCAGGCTTCTGGTGTGATCTTTCTACCATTAAGCATATCAGACTCTGTAAGTGGAAAAACCGATACATTCCTGGAAGGTTATTATACCCAAATTTTACAGATCGTTCTGTATCATTATTGTGCCCTGAAGTAAGAGAATTAAACACAGGTTTCTCCAAGTTTGTTTCTGTAGTAAGTGTCCGCTAAAAAGCATATGGGAAAGCAAAGAGGGAAAGCATCTGCTAAATCATTGATTCTCGACTATACAACACTATTTATATTCTTATTCATTTAGCACACCTGATTTAAATTATTAGCTAGTTAGCAGACAGATTCATTAACGGAACTGAGTAAGATAAGAGAGACAGAAAATGTGTTGTGGATCCCCAGGAGCAGAGTTGAGAATCATTGTGCTTAAGTTTTGCCTAAATTACAAATCTCTTAAATTTACAAGTCTGTGCTTCCACAAGGCATTCAACAAGCAAACTGTGTTTGCTCTGAAGCACAGGTTTTGTTCACACTGCACACAAATTTGGTTTGGAATCCAGTTTTAGGACCGACTGTCTGCACTGTCAGTTTGGAAGTGATGAAATCTCATCTGTTCAGAGATTGAAGCCAATGTCTATTGTATCTACATCGGTTGCTATAGTAACAATGTATACATGAGTAGAATGCCAAAAGACCTTCTCATACAACTGAGAGCAGCTGTCAGTGTGGAATAAGAGGGCATTTTGCCTCTGCTCACGTCTGTCACAAGCCGCATGAGAGAACATAAGCAACAGAGGCATTTTACGCATTCATGCTCATATTGTGTCCAAAAGTACTGACTCATTCTGTCATTCATTATTCACTGTAGTAAATGTCACTTATTCCCCTAAATAAGGAAAATGTGAGTAAAAATGAGTGCATTCAGACCCGGAGAATTTTGCATATTTCATATGATATTGCAGTACATACAGTACATATTACATCTTGAATTATAAAAAAAGGATATTTAATAATTTAATTATCATAATTGAGGAGGTTTTAACACAACATTTGTATGTGGTTTGGATCAGGTTTAAAGATAAATAGAATTAATAAAATTCAATTTGGATGCACCAAAAAATGTAATTTTTGCTGGCTGTCAAAACAAACCCATAGTGTTGCGCATGTAGCCTTATTTCATATAACCGAATTCTCACTGAATATTCACTTACATTAAAGCTTAATTGCTTTTTATTTACAAACAGGGCATAGCAGCAGGCATGGCCCTCACAAGTTCACACAGAGTACATGCATTCATGATTGGTGAAGAACTACAGCACTGACTTTTTAATTAGCAGTGGTAACAGGGTTCTAGAGGGCTCAATCTGAGCTGTCTTTCTTCCTCTCTTCCTCTCATTTCTCACCCTTGAGCAATCTGTAAACACCCCTCTCTTCTCCAGTTTAAAAGACCTGCAGTAATAAGCCAGAAGCCGGTAAAAATAGTCTAATATTTAGCTCATGGCAAGTAGCCTGCATAAATAGGAAATAAGAACCAATCAAACTGAAATAACGTTACTTCACAAATGGGACTCTAACATAAACTTTACCCATATGGTTTGTTAGGAAGAAGTACATTATATTCCCCTGCTTCTCCTGCAGTGCATTTAAAGTTATACTGCTAACCAAAATGTAGACAAGGAACGTTAATCATTGTGACTATATCATCTGCTTAAAGAATTAAACTGAAGTGCAGGAGATGTTTTGGCTCATGAAACCTCTCTGTAATATGGTAGGTGAGTCAGTCCATGATAACCGATACCAGACAATGTTGAAACACATAGTGAAATACAGAGAAACTTCTGGCTTTCTCTGTAGATTCAGGTTAGAATCAGGATACAATGGCCCCCCCACATATACTTGCAGCACCTGCACCCCTTTATTACTAAGTCAAGTCCCCTTTATTTAGTGCTTTATATAATATAAATGTTTCAAAGCAGCTTCACGGTAGTAAACAGGAAATCAATGCAACCTTCATTAAATTCAAATTCTGCTGTAAAGCAGCTCTACAAAAGACAATAGTGTCATTATTCAGCTCAAGTCTGTTCAGAATGTGATATAATTGAAACTTTCTTAACCCTAAATCTTAATGACTGTTTTAAATCAATTCGTTTCTAAATCATTGTTTTATATAGTTTCTTGATTTTACTCTTAATGAACTTGAATAAGACCAAGTTTTTCTTGCGGTTAATTTTACAGATCTCACAGCTAATTATGTCAGTTTGAATAGCATTGGAGAAACACCTCTTTACATGCATTTATTTAGTCAATTTGCTATTCATGCTGTTATTTTTAGCAGGGCAAGCAAACAGCCTTGATGGATCGCTGTTAAAAAAAATGAAAGACCTACATAACGTTTAAAGACTAAAACTGTTTAGCTCATAACAAGAATGAACAGAGATATCAAGGTCACAGAGGGAACCTTTTACCAAAAGTAGATTTTGCTCATTTATTGGCATTGTCATTTTTGCCCTCGTGTTGTTTTTATTTAAGTGTGTGTCCTCTATGAAATGAGTCTACGATACAATTTTAATGTTAAGGACTTTTCATGTTATGTCATTTATAAACAACATCAGTTACCCCGCAGGCTTGTCAATGATCGTTGTGTTATTAGGGTCTCAGTTTAATTGATGTTTTTGTTTTAGCTGAGCAGTCTCGGAGTTTACGAGCATGTTTTGCATACCGCTGAGTAATGCCTAATGTCCTCAGAGCTTTATTCACAACTGTGGAACCGTGCAAACTATTAATAGCATCTATTACCTAAAGCACCACCTGCTCTGAGAATTTCATTTGCTCTTGGTTGCGTACAGGCAATCTATCAGGGGCATATGAACGATGGGAGGTGGGGAGGGTGTGTTACGAACCTTATTACATATTCTCATCAATATTAATTGAGGTGACATAACGCTCACTCAGTAGTCCTTGTTAAACCGCAGGTAAGTGGGTGGTATAGCATTTAACGCTTCGTTTAAAGGCAGGGTGGGCAATTTGTTTTTCCAGAAACAATTTTTGTTATGCTGGTTGAAAGTCTCTTCACATCCTGATGAGAAGAGCAAATGTATTTATATAAATATATTCTTTGCAAGATCTATATAAATATATTCTTCAAGAATCCAAGATCCAAAAGCACTGATAGGATGTCCTAATTGTCTAACAAACTATGTATGCGACCATGTGTTGGCGGAGGTGTGGCTTTGGAGAGTGATCTAAGGGGAGGGCGGGATCATATGCTTTCAAAGCTGGTTTGCTATTGCTAGTCTCTCTAAAATTGCCTACCTTTGCCTAAGAATTGGTGGTGTTTGTTCAGTCATTTGCCAAGGGGAATGTCTGGCAGATGCTTCTCTTTGCTCTTAAAGTCAGTTGTTTGCAGCAGATTTTGTGGTTAGGTGTAACCTGGGTGGCTGATGGAGAGTTTGGAGGGTTGTGTCTTTAGAAAAGCATACGAAACATCTTACCCTTCATTCTCCTCTTTAAATCTCTCACATCGTATCTGACACAGGTTTGAGCACTGGAATTAAAACACATGGATGAGACACAGTTTATGTGAATGTTGTATTCTGCTATAAGCCTTCACAGCTGCAGACAGAGTACACTAGACCTTTATATCCAGACTATTGCCACTAAATCTTTTAGTAA
>JAZGTI010004627.1:0-27543 GCA_036877585.1 Botia kubotai
TCTGTCTGTCTGTCTGTCTGTCTGTCTGTCTGTCTGTGTCAGACAAACACACACACACAATGCTCTGTGGACTTGGATTATTTTTTAACCATTTGTATTTAAAGAAGTGAAACATATGGTGAAGTTTGTGAAACATATGAAGTTTTGAAAAACATCTTTACGGTGCTAAAGAAGCTGTCATATAGATTTTCATATCAAATCATATATACTGACATCATCAGTGCTTTGTGACACATGCAGTAAAGAGTGATTATCACACAGGTACCATTGAGAGCCAGAATTACAGCCATGTACTGCTGATGGTAGGTGCTGACGGTCAGAAGCATGGCTGGCGTGTGTGTGGTGAGGAAACTGAAGGCCACGCTCTCTCTCGAGTTGCTGCTCTGGGCGTAGATGGCCGAGGACTGTCGACTGTGGTTGCGCATCACGGAGAAGGGCTCCTGAAACGTGTAGGTCACTGAAGAGCCGCTTTCAAAGGACACCGAAACTTCTGGAGGGGAGAAAAAACAGAAAGCCGGTGAGATCGGAGACGATGATTGGCTGTGTTTTCGCTCCCGTATTTGCATATTAATAGGCTGTCGAACACGAAGGACCTTCGATGGCAACGGTCCAAGAAAACCGGAGGAAATGAAAGATTGAAGTTTTAAATGAATGCAAAATTATGCTTGGACTGAAACTGACCCCTGGCCGTCTCGCAGTATTCATTTACTCATAACATTATCTGAACAGAAACACCGTCTCTCTGGAGCCCAATAAAGAGAAAGTACACATACTCATTCACTGAGCACTGAATGATCTGGCTGTCTGGAGTAACTGAGGATCAAACATGATAAAGAATGCACTGACAGCATAAGGAGTTTGCACTGACAGGGAGAGTCTGCCGGGATTGGTCAGGCTGCAGCCCTTGAAGAAAATTCACCCAAACAGCCGCGGGTCACGGTCGCGAGCGCACAGCTTCTGGAGAGAGACAGAAATGGCAGAATTGCTCTGGATATCTCATGTTCTATCCTGCTCTGCTTTGATCAGGTGGAGTTTGTAAGCGCAGTGCTGTCTTCAGAAATCAAGGTTACGAGCTCCTCAAACCCGCTCTTTTGGAGCGCTCTTTGATACGCCGTTGAGTCACGGTGAGTTTACCACAGCGAAAAAAACTCTCGCCTCAAACCACACTGTAAATCACACTGAAAAATACAACTCAAAAATAAACGAATCCTTTAGCGTCTAGCCCTTAATTTTTCGGTGCACGCTGAAGGTGAAAAACAGCCAAACCACAGCCAAGTGGAACGCATTTGATGATTATTGTGGAAAACCTTGTGGGAAGTTCCTTCGTATGAGATCAGAAGCACAAAGAATTATGGGAAATGCCACGCCCCCAGCTTAGCGCAAATCTTCTCCATTGATAATTACACACTTGTCTCGTACACACGATCGTCCTGATATTACTTTAAAGCGGCATAATAAAGCATCAGATGAGACCTGATTTTGGACCAATTCGATTACACCGTGTGTGTGGCTGTCCAGAGCATATATACAATATTTAAATGCCGTACCTTTCTTGCAGTTAGGTCCTCCGTATGCAGAGTGAGTACAGTCACACACGTAGCCACTGCTCTTCTCAATACACTTCCCCCTGTTGTGACACAAGCTGTTTTGGCTGCTGCAGTGACCCGGGCAGCCTGAACTGACCCCGGGGGTCATTTTAGCACGCTCCTCGAGGTCAAGGATCATCCCATTGACATTTAACGCCCTTATGCATCCCAGAAACCCTCTCTGCCTGGAGGCCGTGCCTCCTGTGGATTACACACAAACAAATCTATAATTGTAATTGACAGTCAAAACTAAATCACCTGCCTTCAAATCTGATGAACACCATCTGTGTGGAGGTACAGGGCTGCCACCCATGGCTCCGCCTACCAATAAACAGCTGGCTGTTTAGCTGAAGGTGGCCGTGGCCTTCGGGAAGGGCCTCCAGGAAGCGCACGGGCAGCTGGTCTACCTGGAGCGACGCCTCCTTTACGTTCCTCTCGGCTCGTACGAAATGCCACTGCTTGTCGTTTAATGGAACGTGAGATTTCACCGTCAGAACCACCGGCCCGTTTCCGACATCGAAGGTGAAGGTCACGACGGAGGGCGCTATGGGAATCAAATCGCCACAGGAAAGAATGTGACAGGAAATAGTTGTTTTAATTTCTTAGCAACCGTTTACAACAGACTGACAATATAAATTTACTTAAATTTATAAATTAACATTATTGCAATATTTTTAATATACACTCCTTCCTTTTACTTGGTCATCAAATGTCAGTTTTTCAAAATTGTCACAAAGCTGAAAAACAAGTTTCTAGCTAAACATTGCAGCTAGATATAAAGTTAAACTCTGCTGTGGAATTGAAACGGTGAAGGTCAAAGGTCGGCACAACACGCAGCTCCACCCTGGAGCGTGATGGTGACCCCTGTACATGAGGCGAGCCAACAGTTTCAATTAGCAATTCTGCATCACTTTTAAAAGCGTGTGCTGTGTGATGGGGAAGCTCGGTGGAAAACAGTAAAAAAGGTAAATGCAGGAACTGTGACAAAAATGTGACAAACAGCCTCATTAGAACGTGTACAGTAATTACAGTAATTGGTCTTTTGTGTGAAAAATGGCTGCGACCATTTCCTGTCTGGAGCAAATGCGAAAAACATGCTGTTGAATACGAGCGCTTCCAGTTCCACATTTGTGAATTAGACAACAGTCTTGGCAACTGGATTGGAAAGATGTGCTAGATCTGGACCTACTCTCCAGGGAAAATTGGATAAAATGAATTACACCCATTGAAAACCTCATTTTCATGTTGTCTGCGTCGTTATAGCACCTGATTTGCCAACTTTATTATGCAAATAAGGCAATGACACAAACATCCAAGTGCTTTTAATGTGGGTCCTCAGCGAACAGTTTTTTGTAAGAACGTGTTCCTACTGTTTCCATTTAGTAACCAAAACGTACAAAGGTTGTTTTGAATGTACCAGGAAGATACAAAACATCTGTTTTTAGATCTTCTATTAACACTTTTGCTTGGTTATGAGAACATTCAAACTCTTATTAATTCTAACCGTAAGAATAACGTTTGTCAGTCAACCCTGTTAGCTAGGGATCCTATCACTGCTTGGCATGTTAGCATGATATCTTGATATTACTGACACATTTTTGAAAACTTGGTTTTTCTCATTTTTTGAAGGTCAGTATTTAGGGACGTACCGCTGAGCTCCAGTCTAATGAAGTCTTTTGCACCCAGGTTCTCCAGGAAGACTCCTGAAGGAGCCGTGGTCTTGAAATAGAGCGAGACGTCGACGCTCAACTCGGCCTGAAGCGTCGGGAAGTGCAGGTACGAGGATTCCTGGTAGAACGATGCGGAATTCCAGAGGAACCCTGAAGTCACGAGAGACTTTGATTAAATTAAATTAAATCAGAATATTCCTCTCTTAATATTTAATGATCACTCCGAGCTTTAGGAGTCTTATCTCTTCTAGACGAGAGAGACACGTCTCTCAGATTAAAGCTTCAGATATTTAGTTTAAGATTCTGACTTTATTATCCGTTAGCTCAGAAATGACACGCTTCCTTTCTGTTACCAAACAGAACTACAAACACAGCTTGTTATCTGGTTATCTTAAGTCAATATTTAGCAGTGAATTTACTAAAACAATCTGTTTTTGTCTAGTCAACATCTTTCGGCACAGTTTTATACACATAAACCTCACAAAATCAGTCCCAACTGTCAACTGTATTTGCTAACTTGCGATTATATTGCGTTTAAAACGGTCACGTAACGAGAGGAGATATTGATCAGTAAGGCCTTGCGTACTGTCTCCGTAGCAGTGGAGAGATCCTACTCTGTAGATCGCTTCAGACCCCGTCCGGTTTGTGTCGCCCACCACGATCTCGGTCACTGGTAAGTGCTCTTTGTAGGACAACACTCCTGTGTCATTTTCCCTGTTCAGAATCAAAGCATCTGCGTTTATATCAGTCGCAATCGTTATCGATAATGTAAACATTCGGTAAGATGATAAATCGCAACAGTGCACAAAAAACGTCAAATGTACAAATGACACAAATCCTCTATGAAACTGAAGGAAATGCGCAGATGTTTGAAAACAGGACGGAATGTGTTTACCATGAGCTGCGGTCGGCGTCGCAGTTGCAGAAGTGGTTCATGTCGATGCAGTTCTCATCCAGACTGCAGGCGCATTGCTGCACCCCGGGGAGAAATCCGCCCCAGTACGTCCTTCTCTCTCCCGCCCGGTCCAGCCACCAGGACAAGGGCGTCCCGTCTGAAACAAACAACACACAACGAATGTGACAACTAACCCCAGTGCAGTACAGAGAAAGACATGCAGTAATGACGCACTTTGATTATGGCTGATAATGAATCCATATTTTAAAATATTAAAATAGAATATTAAAAATAGAATATTAAAATATTCGAAAAATAGAAAGATAAACATTTAATAAATATAGAATGTTAACCGTTAACTGCAGCACATGCTGTAATCGTAAGACATTAGTTGACCATGAGACACGAACAGAATTGAGCAAGAGATTTTCTGTGCACACACATTTAGCATGTGACGCACATACTGAACTCAGAAAATCTGAACCAACGTGTCACTGCTCTGGAAGCCACTGAAGTGTTACAATCTGAACGTAACCTCACAACTCACACTGCCTGAGATGAATTCTGTTCCCAGCACAGACTGACGAACAATTTCAAGCTACGGCTAATTCGTAAATGTCGCTTTATCAATTAATATTTTTTCTATCAGTTAATATTTTAATTAGTTTGCGGTCAAGTCAGATTACAGATCTCGGCACTTTGAGAACGCCACTTTGAGTGAATCATTCAATGAGGTGAGAGGTTTAATCAAAAACAAGGGCTGTTCAGATAAACGAATGCTTTTCTCGTACGAAAAGAATAATCGATGAATATTAAGTAGCACTTTTAAATTAAAATATGCCAGATGAGTGTCTAAGGTATACTCAAGGAGTTAAAAATAGCATTACACATTCATTTATACATTGTCATTTTATTCATATTTATTAATCCACAAACCCCATGTGTTGAAGAGGCGGGACTTCCTGCAGAGATACATCACTTCCTGTTGACACTGTTCGGATCTGGCCACGAGCGTGCGCAGCTGTTCCAGGGTCGCGCTGTAGTTGAACTTCATCATGTGGGGCTTCTGAACGGTCGACCCTTGAACCCGTACCATCTCTGTGCTGTTGTGCTTAACCACTGTCCAAACCTTATCATCTACAAACAACAAACACACAAACGTACAGGTTTACCCTGAGAACATGAGTCAAGAACCCACAACACAGCATGAAACATTTAGCACGCGGCCTTCCATCTTATATACAGCACAGTTTATACAGAACATTAAAACAATGTTTTAAAAACAATTCTTTGCAAAATCGAAAGCGCAAAATATTGAACGCAGAATATCTATAATCCACATAAACTGCACAAACCTACTGACAAACAGTGTGGCTTCAATTACAGTTAAAAATAAAACTGTGCAGCAAGAACCCGTATTCATGTACCCTACAAACCCTCGCCGGGGGGGGTTTGTTTACCCAGCCAGTGGCCACTTAACTGTGCGCATGCCAAGCATGCCGTGATTTACATTCCGTGCGGCATCACTAATTGAGATTGGCAAAAGTCAACGGCACCATTCTGGCAGATCTCAGAGCATATACATGCGTGAGAGAGACAGAGAGCATTTATCACAAATCTGCGGGACATATTTAAAGCGAAAAGTAGCATGTGTAGCAGTCCAGCAGAATGGAGCCAGTCCTGGTTTCCACGGACACAGCTAGCGCTGGCACGCGCCACCACATCCATCAGCGATTGGACAGTTCAAGCTCCGAGTAATGATTTTTCCTTTGTGAGGATCCGAGCTAATGTTCTCCTGGTCAAAACTTCCTTTCAAAATTTCAACAACTCTGTATCTTCAGGAACTCCCAAACCAAAAATAATCTGAAAATATAGACACTGAAAATATAAGTCTATATATACTGAATAGACTGAAAAAAATGACCGTTTCCAAACAGGTATTCAAACACTTCTGCTGTTCTCAACTCATGCAGTATTTTGAAAACACCAAAGAGCCGTCGTGTTTGTCTGCCTATCAACCTCTAACCATCAACCAATTTAACAATAAAAAATTAACATCTAGGAAATAAACTTCTTAAGTCTTAATTTGTTACAAAAAACACTAGTTTCATAAATAAAACTACACATAGCTAAAAACAGCCTTGAATGTCAGCTTGTGAAAACACAACCTATGTATGTGTATCTGTTTTTACCAACACCTCCAGTATTGCTGGTAAATCTGATGTTTTTCCCTACAGAGATCTCACCAGTAATGTTGCAGTAGACCACGGTGGATCTGAGCGGTCCACTTCCATCAGGATCGATGGAGAAGAAGCCAGAGGCACTTCCTGTCAGCCTGTGGGCCTCGCATGATGGTTCAAAGATGGCTGACCGGGGAAAAGCAACAAGAATGTTCAAGTCGGTTCAAGTTCAACTTCATTGTACGAAAAACATGATGTAAATAAACACAAAATGTTCATTTGCGATACATTTCCTATTTGTAATTCTCTTCTTTACTATCCACAGACATAATAATAATAATTAGCATTAATAAACAAAGTAGCTATCTGTAAATGTTTGTAGCTATTAAACAAGTAAACATTGCTCTCATTGGCTGTCATTTGTTATGTCTGTTGATATTTTTGTCATTGTAAACGTTAAAAACTCACAGTTATGACAGGTCGCTCCCGTGTAGCCGGTTCCCGAGCAGCCGCAGAAGAACGTGTTCCAGGACTGCGAACATTTCCCGTCGTGCTCGCAGTAGTTTGGAAGACATCTGTGGAAAAATACAATCTGTCTTCAGGCGCAGAACATTCATGCCGTTTACGAGTGGGGAAGGGGCAAGCAGATTACAGAATTACACAAATCACGAGAACGTAACCCGGCGACATGCGGTACAATAGCAAGCTGTAATATATTTCACACTCGGGGGGGGGGTGTGATGTAAGGACGCGACATCAATCAATAAGCGCAAAGTGACTATTAGGAAATAGATAGTCGGGTCTGAACGCTTACGAAGAAGGATGCATCAATTTTGTGACGGTCTGAACACGCGCTCAAAGATGAAGACGGTACTGAAAGATTGCGACTGTGATGAAGTTAAGTCCGAAGCCAAGAACTGAACTACTCATTCGAAGATGTAGCTATTTGTCAAACTGGTACGAGCGATATCGCCACTGTTAGCGACGGCTGCGATGACTGACGAATTTTTATATGTGCCGTTCAGCTTATTAACCGTCTACGAATTCAATTCTCATAACAGATGGAGTAATTATTGCTTAACATCTCTCATCATCAGGTAAACAATCTCCTCGCGCATGATACATTACTTGTAAACTCACAGAAATTGTTTAATGAATCCTCAGTGACGAACAAATGACTTCAAAAGGAAACCTAAAATGTTTTTTCTCCTCCGAAACGCAATACACACCGAAGCTTTGAAAACGAGAAATGATTTAATGCAAAGCATATGCTAAATACCTGCATGTAAAAATGCTAATTAAAACGGCAACGCGTTATGCTACCTCGTTAAAATACAATCCAACAGAAACGTCCGGGTTTGCGTTTAGCTGTATAATTACAACCACTGTCGAAACTGCCAGGTGTGTTACTGTTGAAATCGTTTTGTCACCAGGTGAGAGGAAAACATGAAATAATCTTACAATGCATGACAGCTACTTTTGATGAATTTAGAGCAGAGAGGGGACAACAGATCAAAATAACGAGAGCTAGAAAACAGCCATTACATGTCATGGTGATAAATAACTTTATGTAGAAGAGCGAGTGGAGAAATGACAGCTGGATCACGGGCCGCTGGTTTGTGACCATACCTGAAACTCAGCGAAGGGCATTTCTAAACTGAGGTGCGCTGATGTCAGCGCAAACGGCGCAAACTTTTGTGGGATGACTGAAGTAACTGGACTGAAGTTAAACCCCAAAACACGTTAAATACTTTTCTAATTTTGTTGTTTCTGTGCCGTTAAGCACTCGAGCACAAAGCGCGTTCTATTGAAAAAGGCGAAGAGAAATAAAATCTAAGAGAATGTGATATCTGAAGTGCTGTGTTCAAAGGGTGATTAAAGATTAGCTTCTCTCTCTCTTTTACTCTCTTCCTCTATCTCTCTCTTATTTCAGTCTACACCTAATTCCAGTAAGCACCTCATGAACAGCAGGGCATTATGGGTAAAAATGATTCACATGTCTGGATCGCAACATATTTCTGCCCACAATTGGGTTCCCCCCCACGGACGTGATTCAGGACAATGGGAGGGGGGACGCTGGCAGGAAAAGTGGCGCCTTTCCAAATTCCTATTGATCGGCCTGGATGTATCAAAATACAGAGTCCGAGCGGACGGGGGCTTCAGGCCCAAGCTATAGCTTAGACGTGCGATAAAGAGCCAAACAGCCTGGACAAAAACAAGATCGCTAGATATGGAGTAAGAAGGAAAGATAGCTAGTGCCAAAAAGCATCTGAGGTAAAATATGCTAGGCTAGGTCTCCATGAATGATTTAGGACGGTGATTAAAGGTCACTGGAGCGACGGCACCTTTCCGGGACTTTCTCACTTGTTCTAGAGGACAGCCAAAATCCAGCAGAGGGATCGGTTATCTTCATTTACTGTGGCTGATAGGTTTTATTGAACCGAAAACAGAGGCACATATTTTACAGCGCTGCTGCTCCAGCCGTGGTTTGCGAGTCTCATGTGGCTCTAATGACATTGTTGTGGCTCAAAGTGTCATTTTCTCCCCAAATCACTTTTTAACAAGTTTCTGCCACAGATTGATTGTCATAATGACAATGTTTCATACCGCCACATCAAGATAAAACCCCTCTGCTCTGGACCGACCAATCAGAATAAACCCCCACTACAAAACTCCTCTGATGACCAACCAATCAGAATAAACCCTCAGTACAAAACTTTCACTACAAAACCTTCGGACGCTGCTGATCAACCAATCAAAAATCACTATAACATGTTACTCACCAACCAATCAGAATTAAGCTTGGGACTTCTATAGTAGTTAGCAGGCTCGCCGAGGCTAAATTTCATTTACGTAGAAAAATGGGTGAGAAATAATGAGTGTGCATTATCTCACACTGTATGTTTAATTGAACAGGGGTTTACTGTAAATTAAACAGGGGTTTACTGTAAGGCCCGGGCATTTTCTCCGCACAATGAACCGTGTCACAACAGTCTGGGCCTGTTTTGGTTCTGCGGTGACGGCCGGTCAAAAAAACCATCTTGTATTGTTTGACCAGCGGCATCAGAACGAGGGGTTGTGGAGATGCGTCTGGAACGGACTTTTCCCTCCGAATCGCTCACAGAATGCTGGTAGAGCTCAAATCAATCAATTCATTCCCACAGCGGCCCTGCCAGCAGTCAGGTGCCAGCACTGAGATGAAGAATGCATCAAACGCAGCCAGAAAGACCTGCACAGACGAGACTGACGGAGAGAAAATTAACCATCTCTCTCACTCTCCCCCCCCGACTGGCTTTCTCTGTTTATAACGCTCTTAACCAGACGAAGCCATCACAACAATCTCTCTATCTCTGTCTTCTCTAACCTGACTAGCCTTCTTTCCCTCTTGCTTTTGTTAGTGTTTTGTTTGCTTGCCTTTTCATTTGCTTTTTTCTAATTTGTTAGTGTTTTTCTTAATGTCTCAATGTTTTCAATCAATGTCTTTCATTTGTTCTTTTGTTCATTCTTTCGTTTACCCTCTTATTCTCTCTCTCTTCCAATCTTTCTCTCCTTGTCTTTCTTTCATTCATTCTGTCTTTTGTTCATTCTATCTTTCATGCTCTCTCTCATTTATTCTCTCTCTCATTCTTCCTTTCTCGTTCATTCTCTCTTATGCTGTAATTCGGACCTGTTTCATTCCTCAGTTTATCTTTCACTCGTGTGCACACGTGTCTGTGTAGACTGTGGAAAACAGAGTGTGCTATGGAGGGATGGAGAGATAATGGAGAAACTGCGTCATCTGTTCGGTCCCTCCATCCATTCAAATCTGTCATTACATCCTTCATGGTAACAACAACAATGTTGAGTGCCGACACAGACACACACACACACACACACACACACACACAGAGTATTGAGAGTGAGCGACGTCCCCACACACACACACACACACATGCAAAAATAAACTTAAAACACAAACCAGAGATTTGAATTGTAAACCAAAACTCTGATCACAATTCTTCACATATTGTTAATTACGTCTAATTTAACGCACAGAACAAACACAGAACAAATGCATTACAATGGTTTTGTCCTTGATATATGCTCTTTAAAACTTTGCCCGTGGCTTTTGCTGTATTTTCACTCAGAATACACCAGCGTTAAACAAACTTCAGCCAAACGAGGTTTGCTTGTTATTCACAAAAACATCACAATAACTACCGGCCCTCTTGCGTAAGGTGTGTAAAATTTTTCCACATCTGAAGTTATATGCTAAAAAAGGTGAATGCCAATTAACTTGCAAATCACCGCTGTGGATTTTAACACGCCACTTCTCCGTTTCGAAACTGCGCTTGTTTGTGTGACTCATTATCTCGTAATGAGCGAACCGCGATCATTTATTTAAACATGCAGTCCTCATTAGCATATCAAAAAGAATCGCTAATGCATACACACCGGTCACGAATGCCACAGATGTCAAACTGGAGCTTGCTGTAGTTTCCCAGCAGGCCTTGCTGCACCAGGTACAAGTTGATTGGCTGATTGTTGATGACCACAGAGCGTACGCAGCCCTGATAGGTCACTGTTGGATTCCGACATCCCTGATTGGCTAACATTGGCGGGCAACCTGTTAAACATTTGCAGTAGACATAAAACAGAATTGTCACTGTTTAACAAACTCAGATTTATATAAATAACTTTTCCTTGGTATGCAAACACGTATTAAATAAAAAAATCTGATGTTTTATCAAAATGTCTCATCAGCAAGCAACCGATGGTATATTTATCTTCTACCTGATGAGATTTTGATTATATACTGGGTGTATTTATTTCCCAGGTGAGTTTTGTGTGTATAATCTCAATCGGTCATAATAAGTGCTTCATCAGTCAAAAGGTAAAGTTGTGAACCTGCAGCCATCTGCTATAGCACTGAATAAGCAATAAATACAGTTACCCCTGCACAAATACAGGTGAAACTCACTATAACAAGATATATGTATGCAATGCAATGTATTCTAACTATATATAACAGTAACAATTCTTGCAATTTAGCCATTTATATCTGCTCAAATTATATATACAAACACTTATTAAACATATATACACACATACATATACACATATATATACATATACATATGTACATATATATATATATATATATATACATATGCTAGAACTATACATGTTTAATCAATGTAATTTTTTATCAAATTKTCATTAGCAATATCATTAAAACACATTATTAGCTATATTTATCTTTTTTGTTTGTACTTTTATTTGATTTTGGGGTAGAAACATGATCCAGGTCACGCTACCAATCATCTACTATCTTAATATTAGCACTCACAAAGTAACTACAGTGAGATAAACTGAACTCCTGAATGCGTTTTATAACTCCTGTAAGCATCATTCAGTCCAATAATAACACTGTACACTGTATTTTATATACATTCTATACGATAGAAACACAATGACAGTAATTAAGAAAGCTTGATTGGGACCCAAAGAGGTGAACGTTTGTGATTACCAGCCTCCACAATTCGACGTCGCTCATCACCTCCTGTCGTTACCTCATTTCCTCATCCAACGCTTTAATTACAAAACCAGCACCCACCTCCAATGAGCACGCTCTTCCCCGGCTGCGCTCTCTCCTGCAGCTGCATGCTGGACGCTGGGCCGTCGTCCACCGCGAGAGACACCTGCAGTCCGTCCACGCTGACGGACACCGCGTGCCACTGGCCGTCACTCAGATCCTGACCTGTCAGAGACAGACACGGGACAGTGTCACATCTCACGCGTACATTAATCAAAGCGGGTGACTGACAGATCTGGGGTCTGGGCGTCGGAGCCTGAAGAGTTAATCTGCATATGTCAACCGGTGGAAAATGCTCTGCCGCCCCCCCAACCAACGCGGGAGAGAGACGTGCAGAGATTCGGTTTGGCGTCGGCGATGGCAACCTGCCAGGCAACCGCATCCAAAATTCCGTCAACGCGCAGGTGCGCCTGCCAAAGAGCGTTTTACAACTAAAAATCTGTTGGAGTTCTCGCTGAAGGTGCTTAGAGGAAACGTGCGAGAACAGGTTTGTGAGTTTATTCGCAGGCTTGTTTGGAGAAGATGCAAATGAAGAACACAAACAGATAACCTTATATAAATACATATTTATCTTCAGGGAACGTTGCTTTCACATCTACCGTACAAATATGAGCTCATTAGAATTACTGCAGCATGAAGGCCTGCTCACACACACACAGTACAAAACAATTTCCTTACAAACAAATATCTAAACATCCCCAAACAAGATGCATTTAGAGAGCTTTCACTTGATGCAAATGAGCCGTGATGTAAGGCTGCAGCTACCAATGAAAATGCTGCACTTTCAGAGTGGAAGTTGAAGGTTCAAACCCCCGCAACCCACTCACACAAACACACACGCATGAACACGTGCACACGACTTACCAACGACCACATCAGAGCTCTGCAGTGCTGATCTGTGGTGTGTCAGTCTCAGCTGACCGTTAACCAGCATCAACACGAGTCTCTCGGTTTCTCTCCTCAGCCAGCTGGACAGTAACATCCCCTCTCTGTTCCACGTTCTGAACTGAAACATCACCGTCAGTCGTTCCCGGCTGCCGTCCGTCACTCCGTCCACAGGAAGTGACAGGAAACTGCTGCTGGCGCTCATGAAGGTGACGGACACCAGCGGAGGCTCTGAGCAGGTAAAGCTCACATTTCCCTGGAAGAGAAAGTAAAGGTTTAAGGTTCGAATAGTCAACAATATAATTTTAGATGAATCTGAAAAACATTTGTACAGGTGACGCATCTGAAACAAGTGGCATGTGGTTAGGAAACAAGAAAAGTTTTTTTCAATAAATAATTTTTTTTAAAGTCATTTTATAAGCAGACCGGCCAAAAGAAGTACAACCACCAAGTACAACCAAAAGTCAAGTCTTTCACAACTGCAGGTCTCCACGGAAACCGGATAGCCTTCTGTATTTAGACCAACAGTCCAATAACGCCGCACTGTAATGTGGAGAGTTTATTGATTCGTCTTTCTGTGCGGCCTCCGACAGCGAGGATCAGTCTGTCAGACTCCAGACTGTCAGACCGCTGCACAAGGACCACTGGCGGAAAAACACGTGGGGGAGGCGCCAAACAACATGCACGTATTTTTAAAGTCACAGAAAACTCAGAACCTGCTCAAACAAACTGATTAAGATAAGTTCTGTATAAACTCACACACATAGCAACACTGTAGACTTCCTGACCCCGGTAATCAGAGACATGGCGTATCTGCTAAGTTACACCAGAGACACAATGCCTCATTGCCTGGGCCTAATTGGGCCCCAAAGGCCCCTTAGGAGTCCGTGCATTTGCCTGGCTGAAAAAAGTACCTCGTAATTGAGAGAGAGGAAGTGAGAGGTGGCGTCCGCTGTGAAATTCTCGGAGGGTGGCCGGGACAAAGTAAGACTTGGGTCTCGCTGTCATTAGCAGCACGGACCCACGGAACTCCTGTCTGGTCCATTTAAAGACGCGCAAGTCAGCCAGATTAGCTGCAGGAGTGATTAGCTTGGCTCGCGTGCAGTCGACTGCACTGATCTGACAGCACACCGCGAGCCATTAGACATGATCACAAACGAGCAATCACAATAAGACCGTAAGAATGCTACTTTAATCGCAATACAATAAATAACCTGTGGCTTTATTTCTTAGCACCGTATCATATTGCCATTATGAGAAATTTGGGACAACAAAATGCTGTTGTTACACACAATGCTTGTTTTAAAAACTGCAGTCCCTTTATACTTTGGTAGCTGGATAGCCCCGCCCACTCTGAAATCTCATTGGTCGGAATCCCATACCTAACAAACATCTTAGTCTTTTATTATATTGCTGTTGGTGTAATTACTCATACACAGCCTTTCTCATCTATTACTTTGATATAGTATTGTACACTGTACATTTATGGGAAATATAGCAATACATTCTAAACGACAGAAAATACCGTGGACATTTAAACAGCACACGTCGTGTGTGAGATAAGCAGAAACGTGTCGTTAGGCCAAGCCGTCCCCCTCATTAAAATCTCTTTCATTTCAAAATGACTGTAATTTAGTCCACAGACCTTTCAAGAGGTACCAAATCCTTTTATGAGGCATTCGTCAGCGAATCGCTAATGAGGTGAAATTCAAGCCCCCAGGGCGGCCCATGGAAACCGACTGCTCACCTTGTAAAAGATATTTTAATGACCAGACTCTCTGCTTTGTGGAAATGCAGACAAAACCACAATTCACTGCTTTCGAAGGGTCCCTCATGGTGATATATATTTCAACTCCGAAAAAGAACCATCACAACACTGCGTTTCGTTCCCCGACGCACCGTCCAACGCACAGCTTCAATGTGTTGGCACACACAAGCAAGCATTTCTTGATAAATGCAGGTGAAAATGAATGAAAAACGATCACTTTACAAACACGATTTGCATTCCAACTGTGAGAAATTCATCACAGTTCTGGCATTTCTCCACCGTGGCTCTCTTCTAAATACTCTATAAATCACTAAATACTAAAAACAATCCAGTACAGAGAGTTTGTCACGACCTTGAGTTACTGTTTTTACTGTACACTCATTATGGCCCTAACTATGTGAGATGAGCATTCGTACCACACTGTAGATCTGAGGTTTGCGTCGTTTGGCCAAGTCAATGATGTTGACTCCATTGTAATAAAGGTTTTCCATACATCCATGGAAGTTCTTCCGGAGAAACGTGCCTGGTTTTCCGGGTAGAGGGATGCCTCCGAAACTGAGCTTTGTGAAATGAATCAGACAGAAAATAAATGAAAAGGTTTTAAAAACACAGCCAAAGTAAATTTCCCCTTTAATTTATGCGCTTTGGTTAGTGGTGTTACGCTCTTAAACAGTTAATCAAAGTTAAAGTAAACGAGTTAACCATAATTACTCATCTTAAAACCATCACGTTTGAGGTAACGGACAAGCTAAAACCGTACAGCGCTCCAGATGGAACATTTACACGCACTTTTGTGTGCGTTTTTAATATATGTTATAGAGTAAGGTGATCGTAAAACGCAAGTTACCAAAACCAGTCTCACCTCGTAATCGACCTCCAGTGAATCGTCCAGGCCGCCTGTTCTCACTCGTTTAGTTAGTCTGTCCACAGTGAAGTTAATCTGTTTGTTGAATCGCTCGATCAGGACCGAGTGCCAGTGCTGGTCGTCCAATAAGCTGCCCAGAAACACAGACAAATAGCCGCTGCTACTGCGTGTCTTGGCGTCATCTTGAAAGAGACACAGAGAAAGAAAATCGATGCTCAAAATAAAACGACACAGTATTGGACAGCTGAATTATGTACTGCGCTTTTCTGCTTTGTCTCTTTAACAATGATTGTGAAATGAGCCATGATCAAATGTGTCGTGTTGTTAGGCCTGTATTTCTCACGAAAATGAAAGGAACATTTGATATACGTACAAGAAAAATACGACCTTTTCCCAACACCCAGTTCTCATAACCGTAATGCGAAAACAACAGATTATGCTGATTTAAACAAACAATAAGATCCAACCATACAATAAAAATGTCTCTTACAGTAACCAGAATCATTTTTGAGAATTACATAAACACAAACGGAATTTTGGAGGTAAAATGTGCTTAATTGTCATTTAAATGTCTCAATGCAAAAGCATTAATAACAGAAAACCATTGTCCTGATAAACAACATTAGCATAATCAGATCTTAGCGAATTCCAGTAATCAGATCTCACCGCGTTCTTACCGTAACGTGTGACATATTTCATCTGACTGCTGATGTTAATTAAATACCAGACGGTTACACCAGCTCATCTCGACAGCTTCTACACTTTAGTGTGATTGCGCCGCTGATGCGACCTCTTCATCAAAACGTTGTTTCGCAACAGCCTCTCGTGTGATTGCGGTAAGATGCCGCAATCGTGTTGTCGAACGTTTCTTTGTACGGTGATGATTGAACAGCTCCATAAAAACCAAACATGTGAACAATCTAAACACGCACTCAGTCGCACTCTTATAAGCGCTTAAATGTGTTTACGATACGCATTTGTCATAAATGGTGCGTGAAAAGGATTCTCAAAATCTCAAATCATAGTACGCTAAAAACAGTATGCAACCGTAATTGGGGGCTGACATGTTTTTTGAAGGATTTTTGAGGTATACGTTTGTGCAAAGTTGAGACTTGCTTTTTTTTACTTTTATTTTGAGTAAACACAATGAACATAAAAACACGCCCTCGCATATTTACGAAGCATTACAAGCTTTTTTAAATAGCTACAAAGAACTGTCACCTACCCAGATTAATGTGTAAAGCCATTTTGCCCTTGTGTAGCTCCAGAGTGATGTAGTCACCCCGCTGGCCCTCGCCGTGCACGAGCACCCCGTCTGCACGCTGACTCTTGAAGCGCAGCGAGATCACGTCTTTGACCGTGCTGGTGGACTTCTGATTGAAGCGATACAGCAGAGAACTTTTGCCATTGAAGTCCGCAACATCTGACTCTGAGCACGGGAAAAATAATTCCATAATCATTACATTAAATACATGATGGTTAAAATGTGTAGAGTAATAATCTCTAGTAAAATAATCTTTTATCAATATGTAATAACTATTGTAATAACTATGTAATAACTAAGTATTTCAAATGACTTCTGTTTTCTCCTGTCATTAGCAGGGTTGCACAGCCTTGCCCACCCCATGTCACCACGATATTTTAGTCCCTAAATATAAGTTTTTTTGTGATCAAATCATCTATCAGGTAAAAATCTTTAGTCAGATAACTTAGAAAAATAGCAGCGCACCTTAACAAACACCATATTCATATTATAGTGAAACATAACTGTTTAATATTTCACTAAATATTTTGTTTCTGTATATACCACTATTTAAATACACATGCTTACAGTAAGTGCAAAAAAACCATTTCTGATTTTTAGACAAGGGCCTCAGTTGGGCCCTGGACTGTTTATCGCTTTGGGCCCTTACATTTTCACTACTGTTAGAGGTCCTGCATTTTTTGGCCGCTAGAATCGCTCCTATCTTTTTCCTCGCAGCTAGATTTGTTCATGACCTAGCACATTTTACCCCTAAAAAGTTTGCTCAAGAAAGGTGCCTGTCTCAAAGAAACTCTTCAGAACAACCTCGAGTGATAAAAGGCAGAAATGTGCATTTTGACCCGGGCGCAGAGGTCAGACAGGAAAATTTCTCTCTTTTTCTCCCCTCGCCAGACGGAGCGGCACGCAGACCGAGACTAACTAGCTGTGACAAGCGAAGCTGAGCGAAGAGCTCAAAGCTTCTGCCGAATACAGAAGCAACACTGAGAGCCCAAAAACAGCAAATGCAACAAGGCAGAGCCAGAAAAAGTGGAAAAGATCAGAAGAGAACGTGTCTGGTTTCATAGTTTTCCAGAACGCGTTTTAAGAACCATGAAAAGATGGTGGACCCATCCAACTGTATTTTAATGCTGTTTGTTAAAGACACAAATAATCAACGTATCCTCACAGATGTGACATCATATCAATCTTAAGACCAATAAAAACAGCTAAAAAGAAAGTTAGTTTACAATACAGACAGAATTGATAAACAAATCACAAATGCAAACTGTAAACTCTTTCCTGAGGGAAAGAACCGACACGACAGAGTTCACACTTTTCACTGTATCTGAACTCAGTCTGACTGTAAAGTACAACACGCAGCAGAATTACGCCGCATGATAAATAATTTATGAAATTGTTTATTCTGAATTGCAAAAGGTAAAGTAAATACATAACCTTTCTGTCTATCTTACCGATAGGCCCGCGCAATATCTGCACCTGCAGAACACCACAGAAAGCTCTCTGCATTAAAGATTCATTCTCAAATGTTCATACATTCTCCTGTTGGTGTTTGTTCATTACAGTCAAAACTAATACAACTAATACAACCTCTGTGATCTTATTTGCAAAATTTCATCAGTGCTGGTTTATCTTTGTCATTTCAGCTACCAAAAAGTCTGAAGTGTCGGTTCCTATTAACACATTTTACTGTATTTAAATACGTTCTGTGTGATTTTGCAGATCTTGTGTGCAGAAATGTGAAATAAAGTGAGCAGATTCGAGTGGGCATTCCTGCTTTAGACACACACACACACACACACACACACACAAATAAAGCTGGCCTGAAACCCAGAAGCAGATCTTTCTCCACTGGTCTCTGGGTAATATGAACGCAACAGCGCGCCAATGTAAATTAATGGCCGCCACACAGCGGCACACACACACACACACACACACACAGGTCTACACACTCACATGCTCCAGCTACACACTGCCTGTTTTCGACAGACGCACACAAACAGTTTATACCATGAAGCCACGGCCTTAAACTGCACTTAGCAGCAAAGGCACTTGACAGATTTAAAACTAATTGACTTCAGGAGCATTCAGCAGTGCATGAATAAGGCCAATACACCAGTGAGGACGTCCGAGATAGAGAGCCTAAGAGAGAGAGCGAGAGAGAGATAGACAGTCTGAGAGAGAGACCATACAGTGTCCTAAATGTGTGTGTGTGTGTGTGTGTGTGAGCTCTCCCTCTGTATTTCATCCTGCACCTCAGATGTGTTTTCCAAGTATTTTCCCTTTTATGTTTCTTTCATTCTGTGTCTAAAGTTTAAATTAGCATACAAGTTCATTCGCACTTCGTGCTAGCATCGGGTCCCCTGCGTGAGACCATTACACATACAGAGCGCGTGACCTAATTATAAATGTAATTATTGAACGCTAATTCACTGCCTGACTCACCTGATGCTACTTCGGAACGCACGCGTGCCCCTGCCGCTAATGCTAATGCTAACCCCGCCAACGGTCTGACTTTGAGAAAGTGCTAGCGTCTGGCGTTATCAGACCCTATTACTGAAATACTGTGTGGTCAGCACCCACTTATCATGTTTGATCAGCGCGGCAAACCAAGTCGCCCCTGGCGGTGTCACATTCCGCCCTATCTCACCGAATTAGCGTCCGCAGAATAAACACGGTGGCGATAGGTTGGCGAGTCAAGCTTGGAATTGACAATGCGCGCGGTTAGCGCGTAGACTGCTAATGCAGTCACCTGAGGTGAGACGGAGGGACAGAAACAAGGAGGGTGTGGAGGAAAAGAAAGAGAGAAAACAAGCACAAGCTGCAGCACCGTTATAAATATTTCAGGCGCAAGGTGCACGTACCCTTGAGGTAACCGATTGATCGCTACTCTGTACTTTGATACACAAAGAAGACTCAAACCTGACTGCGGTAAAACAACCAACAGCTACCGTAAATTAGGCACGTATAAAAACAACTAGCTGAACTTTTCACACTTTTTAACTCTTGTTGTTCTTTTCGCTTGTTGTCTTCGTAACAGAGAGGGTGTTGTGGTGTCAAAAAAACACATCTTTCACCTCACAAAGTATGAAGGGTCGGTCACACTTGGTCAAATTTAAACACTAGGTTTCAATTCATGAAGTCTTGGGACACATTTTTATGCGTTGTGCCAGGAAGTCAGTCTGTGACATTTACAGTCTGTCTTGGTCCAACATCATCTTTGGCTATATAATACTTCCCGTATAAATTTGCAGTTCAGAGTTTACCAAATCTGAAGTTGACTCACATGAAGAGCTTGACTCAAATGACATATTTAAACTTTTGTCCTGCGAAAATGATTTTTTCATTACCTAAATTAGCTTGAATGTAACTTTACACCCTTTCTTAATTTAGTATACACAGATCTATAAATATGCAAATTAGGCCCCGCCTCCACTCAGTCATACCAGCTTGGACTTCCTGATCCACTGTTTACACGATGTGATTCATTGCACCAGGTTTGTGATGTAGAAAAAGGGCGGCTTCAAACCACGTCTTTGATAAACTGCAGCTTCTAGACATAAAAAACATCAAAAACTTGATTTGAAAACGGTACTCACTGTACGCACAGCCGTAGACCTCCACTCTGAGTCCAATCCATCCCCCCGGACTCCAGTCCAGCGGCAGAAACCGCAAGAAGCGCGTCCTGACGGAGTGTGAGAGTTTGTGCTGAACAATCCCGTCGGAATTCGTGTTTCCTGGAAACGACTGCAGTGACCAAATCACGTAGAAAAAGAAGAAAAACAAAAACAGTCACACGCGTGGCTCGCCTGCGCTAGTCAACAGATGTTGTCGTGTGCTTTATGCATTCATCTTTTTCCACTGAGTCTCAAAATTAGCCGTAGCATAGCTGACAAACATTTCATTATGTTATAGTGGATATTTTGCCACGTTGGAGGGCTCTCAAAAGCGTGAAATGAACTCATATTTCCCCCGTCTGCTACCTTTGATGCCCCAGCTTAAGAGAGTCATCTGCAAAGTGTTCAGGACTGTGTGCGTTCTTCTGGTATGACTGGCCAATCGCGTGGTGAGGACATCGATTTACTGCAGCTAACGAGTAATGCGAACACAAGCTGACAGAAGTTAACCTCAAATAAACTCTTCTGAAGTCACAGAGTTACAGGCGACTCCTAAGTTATCTTTACACAGAGCTGAACTGTTGCCACGTTGAATATTTACATATGATTTTAAAAACCAACAGGAAAAGGTTAGCAGGGGGCCGCTGGCAGCGTTGCTTTCTTAAAGCCGCGGCTCAAAGCGTTGCAGCTAATCTAAGCATCCAGGTTTAGAACAGCTGTAGGGGCTCCCCGCGGCCGTACCGCCTACCAGAAGAGCGGGCGAGACCAGGGGCGCCCGGCGCTGTTTAAAAACGCTCCACGTCTTTTAATCTTCCACTCATTAAAATGCTTCACACCTTCAAAGACCTCCATTAAACCTCTTTCTCAAACTAATCAACACCTTTTTTCTCCTGGCGGGTGGAAGATAAAAGAGCCCAACGTTAAACCATCAGCATACAAAAAACAGAAACAGAAAAAAACGGCGTACGAGACGAGCTAGCGGGATAACACACACACCCCTCCCCCTCGCCCATCTTTTGCCGCGTCACTCTGTTTGTTTAGCTTTCATGATTAGTTTAGCAAAACCTCGAGATTTCGTAACGAGAGGAGGGTGAGATCTCTTCAGGTCGGCACTGAATAAAAACGCTGGGGAATGAAGGAGCTTTGAAATGACTGGTATTGATTTGGGCAAGGCCGTTTGTTTGCCTGTGTTCGGCCGACGCAACCCCTGCTTCTGGTGAAGCAAGAGCCTCGCCGATCGATTCCAAAGTTGTCCAAATAAAACTAGCACAAGAAAGGGAAAGTAATTCGAGTCGGTGGACGAGGATCTCAGCCGGGCTGGGTGACTGCGGAGGTCAGGAGACCATGAAATAAGTTTTGCAACGGATATAAAAGTCACGTCACTCAAGACAGGGAGTGTATTTAATCTTCGTTTAAGCGATTAAATGAAATTCGAGTCGCTAATTAAAATCGGAACATTTCGTGGGTGGCTGGTTTTCGGATGAGAGGCGGGTGCCAAAAGTGTCCGAAAGCGTAGAGGAGGATAAATTAATTTTATCCTTGTAAATGATGGTTTCGTTAAAGACACAGAAGCGTAGAGATTACAGGAACACGAGTGTCTCATTCCGGTCATACAAGCCTCCTGATCCACATGATCCGGAAAGCTTTTACTGTACTTACTGCTCTGGACGACGTGTTAATGCATTGCAAATATAATAAGAGGTTGAGTTATTTATAAGAGTACTCACCCCTACATTGTCCTCGTGTCTGAACTGCTTCCAAGCTCTTCCTGTGTCGCTGTACAGCAGCATGTAGCTCGTCACCCAATCAGGGCTTCCGAAACGACCTTGGGTTGCCACGGCTGTGACCTCGACCCTTTCCCTCAGATCCACCTGGAGCCATCGCTGTCTGTCAGTGCGTACTGGAGCCCAGCCACCTCCTCCTAAAACACACACACACACACACACAAATTAACATTATTGCATGGTTATATAAACGTTATTCAAAATTCTGTTACGTTTTTTTAAACTGTTACACTAACTATACAAGAATAACGTATTTTTATTTTTTAACGTTTTAACGTTCTACTAACATTACTGCGAGAACTTGTTTTGATTACTGAAAGAATTTTTGGAGAACATTAGCCAACGTTCTGAGAATGTTCTCTGTTAACTGGGTTGATACACTAAGTGCTTCTGAGTGAGAATATTTCAAAGACTTCACAAACGTTGTCAAATCTATGCTACATCTAATATGGTCCCATATAAATGTTGATTCCAGACGGACTTCTGCACCCTGACTACAGAAAGTCACGCAAAGCCAGCCAATCAGATTGCAGATTGCCGCCTTACATGTTTTCCCACAATATGCATCAGATGACTAGCGAATGGATTGTGGGCGTGTTGTCTGAGGTCATGCCCACAACAAGATGTTACAGTACAAAAACAACGAATCAAATACTGAATATTACGAACATCCCGGTATTTACCAAAGTTAAACTTTTAATTAAAAGTCAGGAAAGGTATTCAGACAGCATTTAGCAGCCAGCCAGAATCGCAGCTGAAAGAGTCTGCCAAACACGCGTCTGCTAGACCTGTCTGCGCACACTAATTAACTCAGGAAATCTGACTTACATTGGCACTGGATCTGTTCAATCACAGAAGAAACAGAAGGGGATTCCAGGGCTGGTGTAAACACACAGTATCGCTGTAAATTAAGCTTAAATCAACTCTTAAAATCAGCCCTTTTTCTGAATACCCAGGATTACTGCAAACAAACACACTGACACTTTTCCAGTACGGTAACTTACCGTCTTTTCTGTTGAGTTTGGCTAAATACGGCGACTGGCTGTCGGAGGACGACGACGAGCTCCGGAACGACGTGGGCGGAAGGGCCGAGACGAGCGGTCCGTTGCAGTGATCTACAACAGGAAATGCTGATTAGCCAATCAGATTTGAGAAACATTCACAGTGAACAGTCCTGCTATTGCGACATAAAATCGACATTTAAAAAATATAAAACATTAACCAATAGCCAAACATATTTCAGGAGCGGAGTAGTCCAGCCAATGAGCGTTGAGGGCCGTTACTTTAAAAAGTGACATATTACTATTGCAGTACTGTAACAAGTCACAATACAATAAATTGTTAGAATGTAGTATGGCCTATATTGTTTCATATTCATATATGTTCAAAATATGTCATATTAAAAAACACTGGATTGTAAATGTTGTTATGTTTATGTTTAATTATTAACATTTTATATCTGTGTTGAAGGTACTGGTTAATAGACCAGTAAGGAAACAGTCTGCGGTACTTGTAATGTTAAACTTCATTCACAAATGGACTACGAGCTTTCAGTCTTCCAGTTAACATGTGGGGCAAGATAATAAGAGAGAGAGAAAGAGAGAGAGCGAATATGTGTCAATGGTTCTCTGATCCTCAAGTGTTTGAGGAAGCTAACACGATTTCTCAGCTAATTAACCTTTCAGAAGCTTTCTGAATGAGCCTGACATCAAACACGATCACTCACAGCATCACAAATGTCTTCCAGACCGGGAACAAGAAGAGACAATAAGAGATAAGAGAGGGGGAGATATAAGGAGGAGAAACACATGAAACGGTAAGTATGGAGTAAGGTCACAGGAAGGAGAGAGGCCAGGAGCGAGATCAGGCCCCGCTTCCCTCCTCACAACAGTTTTGAGGGACCTCAAACGTCTCCAAGCAAAGACGCCATTAAACGAAACGTCCTTCACAGACTCAAAGGTAAATTTAGTTCCAGAAAAATCCCTGATGAGAAGACAGGTCAACCTCTAAAGCAGGGTTCCTCCAGACGAATCCTCCAGAACCCAGTCCCCAATGCACTTTTAGCAGAGTGTCTGTTGCGGCTATCTTTTCCCCTGTAAGCGAAAGCTTGCAGCAAATTGAGCGAGTGATGTTTCTGAAACTCATAAATATGCATGACGGCATGACTGACAGGGGATTTCTGCCGCTCCTCCTCTCCTGATGCTGATGGCGTTTGAAACGGAGAGGAAACCGTTCGATGTCCACTAGCGGAAAAGTCCAGATTAGATTTTGGGTAAGCGGAGGGGAGGTGAGATAGACTTGGAGGCTGTTTAACACCCGGCGCTCTGAGGGAAAAAAGCCTGAGATAGAAAGAGATACAGTGCGATCATAAAGCAGGAGCTGCGTTCTGTGAGAGAGCGAAAACAGCGGACTGACAGCAATATGCGAGATGCATTTTAAAAGTGAGTCTCGACACTGAGTCTCGACACTTCTAAAGAAAGTTCGGAGCGGTTTCATTTATTAATCCTTTTACAGAATTTATTTTATGCAATGACAGTAAATAAATAATTGTTGACATTCAAAAGTAAAAGTACAGAGTAACAAACCAATGTCGCCTAACTCGAGAATAAACATGTAAAGCTCGTTTTGACCGCAGATTTATTAGCACAGTTGAGACAACGATGAGATCTTCCTCAAAGATCTTCTCACGAGGAACACGCTTTCCAGCTTGCTCTCCAATTTGCCCTCTCGCTTTTATCTCTCCAATTTGCTCTCCAACTGTAAGGAGAAACGAATATGAAATAAATCTTATTTGTGCTTTTTTTACCCTATAAATCGGTTAAAACAACAATTACAAAAGGAATTACAAAAGGAAAACGTCGCCAGTTTCCTTTAAGCCAATCAGCACGCTTTAAATAAATAATTGTAATTGAACACAATAAGCTAATTACAGCTTACGTGTTTGGCTAATCATGGCAAAATTCGTCTATGTTTAGCACGTTAATTAGTGATAATAGAGTGCACTCATGTATGCTCGTAATTAATAAACCTGTTTAACGAATCAAAAGCATCTCTCAGTTTATACGCACGACACCTACGAACATCCATTTATGACAAATGGAAATATATATGCGCCCACACAGGGCTGCTTGTTGTACTGTAAAAAACATAGTTGTTCTTTTATTTGACAAACATTGGTGTAATTGTTTCTACAGGGATCTGAAGGATTCTGGTATGAGAGCGTAGACGGGCCGGCGGGGGGGGAGAGATTAAAGTTTTATGTTTACCCTGTAAATTCTGCTAGTCAGCACAACGATTTCTCCTGACATATGCATGCTGAGAAATGAATGTTTATGGGTAGAAACAGCTCAGCGGAGGAGGTATTAGCTTGAGGATAGCTAGTCTAATTCGCTGTTTTGCTAGCTAGACAATCAGACGAAAAACGTTAGCATTGTAAGAAAAATGATATTGTTCGCATGCAGAATGTTTACGAACATTCTCAGACGTGCCACAAAACACACCACGTGATGTTACCAACTCCAATTTGACCGTTCGCTGCCCCTTGGAGTGTTTAAGACCAAAAGCTTTTAAGCAAATGTGGGTTTCCAAACATGTGTACGAGGCTATTAGCGGACGCAAGAATCCAAGAACTCGCAGGCCGAGCTTTCACTCCCTCCTCGTGCAGCATTCTCACGCTTTATTGAACGTAAAAGCAGCTCGGTGCAAACCCAGCACGACAGTCCATTTTTCCCAGAGTCCAGCTGTGCTTTTAAGACTCTCCGTGTTTAATGGATTTTCCTGGATGTCCCTGTGCATCCGAGCCGTGACAGAACAGCCGATCCCTAATGTCGTTTCTGAAAAGCTTTTCCCACGTTGGAATGGGCCCGGCGCCTCCGACAAACTTTTCCGAGAGAGACGGCGGGAGGATGAGTGGCTAAAAGTGAAAAAGGAAACGATGAATGTCTTTGCACCAACATCCCGTAGAACGTGTGAAACACTCATTTAAATCCTGCTGGAGACTTCACGCGCTCTCGGAGCGTCCCAGATCTCCGTGTGTACGCGGCACACAGCCTTTTCTCTGTGGATTTAGGCTTTCATTTGCCTTTTAGCAGTATACAAGGTTAGAAGCACAAAGCATCAGTGGACAAAAGTTTGTATGAATGAAAGAAACGTGATTTTTGGAGGTCAAATCACTCTTAGCACTTACAAAACCCTTTATTCTGCATGTTGATGCTAAATTAACATTCAATATACCTTCAATTCATTTAAGAATCACTGCAGAATGTCTACGCTTTACGAAAGTGGTTTAATCTCACACATAAAGATAAATCTACAAAAAATCGGACAACCGCGTGGTCTCCTTCTCTTACGATAGCACTTCACATTCAGTAATTGTCCCACTTACAAGGCTCCTCACAACCTGGTGCCCTCTCGCACAGCATTCTGGGTAATTAAAATGACTCGGGCCACGCTTTTTGCCCCTCTTCACGCCTGGCATTTAGCGTTGACCTGATTTCAGCAGCCGTTGCCCATGGCAGCGATGGCTGATGTAATCCAGGAAAATGAAAGCGAGGCTATTATTTAAAGCTGACAGAGACACGCTTCACTCGCATTGTGATGCGCCGCGCTCAGCTCAGCAGGTACAATACAAGCACAAGCAAGACAAGAGACTCACACAGAACAAAAGCTGGTGTCGGTTACTGATTAACTGAAGTTTATACTGCAGGATAAATCCTAAAAATACTGTAAACCTTTACATTAAGTTATGAAGTGGGCACTTAAACAGGTTCTTAAAGGATTCCTCCCGTCCAAACACGAACTGTTTTTAAGAGCTGATCGTGGGTCAGCTCTCAGACATTTACGTGCAGGTCATGGCGAGCGCATCAACATGTATCGACCGTTTGAAATGTCACCCATTCGGCACAGAAACACGGGAGAGATGGAGAGTGTTAGTGATGAGAGACTTTAATTTCAGTGTGTTCCTCACAGAAAGCTATCGCATGATTTCAAAACAGCTCATACGGGCTCACGTTTATAATGCTGTTGTGTTTTGTTTCGGATTGCCTGAATCTAGCCTGGAAAACTTATTTAACATCTCTGGTGCTCCACAGAAGAAAAACAAACTTTAAAAGACACCAGTGGAGATTAGATCCGTCAAGCGATCTGATCTCACATCTGAATGTTCAACAGCATATTCTCAGTCATGACCCCACAACTGATATCTCTGGTCCTTCATACAGTACACACACTGTGGTGAGAGAGACAGACACTGTACACAGCTCCTGCTGGATGCACTGTGTGACAGAAGCAGCTCTCGTTGACTTGCATCACAAGGTTGAAGCAGCAGTAAACACACATGTAAGATTCACAGACTGTCATTCACTCACTCAGAGCTGCTCTGAATGGAGATGAGATGTCTGCAGCTAGTTAGTTAGTTAAGTTAGTCCTAACAAACACCACTAAGAACCAAAACAAACC
>JAZGTI010004628.1:0-27542 GCA_036877585.1 Botia kubotai
CATCATTCCAGAAGAGAAATGTGGGACGGCTTTTGTTGATGATCTCCCAGATGATGTTGTTTAGCAGATTAGACAACGTGCGTTCAGCTTTCCACGAGTGTACGTTTAAATATTTTAATATTTTAAGTACTGTCACATCAGGCATGCGAGAAGTCAATTCCAAAGAACTCTAACTCCAGTCGCTTACCACTTCATATTACATTTGGCTTTACTTGTACCAATTAACAATTAAGTGCATGCAAAAAAAAAGAATTGTCAAATAATGGTCATTAATTTTCTTTCTTTTTGTCTGCAGTAGTTTATATAAAGGATTTTAAACAATAATAATAATAATAAAACAAAAATTGTGTCAAACCATCCACAAGCTCTGAAGTACATTAGACATTATACTTATTTAACATATTTGGCTTCTCATACTATAGGTCATGGATTGATCAGTACGCAGGTTTTAACTTTTTGAAACCATGATCATAAATCATAAGGGAGACATGGTTAACAATTTCTTCATACTTTGCCAAAATTAAGCCTCAAACCTCAAAGTTTTTTTAACCCTCTCTGAATAGGTAAGAACTTTCCAGTCATGTCCCCTTTCATTTTTTTCAATGTCATCCCTTCATAGCTTGTTCCAAATGTCAAGTGCTTTGTCTCCTGCTGCCTTGATGACAGCAGCAATTAGTCTATTCATGCTTCATTAACACTCCATTTTTAATCAGAATTAAAAGTGTGTGTGTGGGGGGGGGGCGGAATTACACACATGTACACACATACTTCTTAACTAAAACACACACCGATGTGCATGTTTTAAAAGCAAACCCCATGCTGTTCCATAACCTCTGTGTGCCCAAACCTAGTGACTTGAGTAACTATTAGAGAGGTTTATTGAGGCCATGTTATTTTTTAAAATAATAAAATATGGTTCATCACATTGAGATTGACTTCTCAATGACAATTTAGACATTCTCTGGCTCCACGTGGCGTAAAATGGGGTGATGTTGTTGGTGGCCAGGTTAGTTCACTGCCAAAGATGGAGAGAGGAGAGGAAATAGAGAGAGAGATTTGGGAGAAGGGGAAAATGAATAGCACTCGACTGTGGGTTTGACCTTGTTTAAGGGGAACCAGGAGTTTTGGGTGCACTCCTCACTCACCAAAGAGAAGCGAATGAAAAGAGTATCTGGCTTTGTCACTTTTCATTAACCTCAAGTCCTTCCCTCCACTGGAGGCAGACATGCTTCATCCTTTATTGTGTTTTTCCTTCTTATCTGTCTAGTACCTGAACACCTAACATCCATATACAGTCACACTGTTTGTGAGAAATTATTTAAAGTAGCTCAAGCATTATGGTCTTTAGTATGGCACGTCTAAAGCCACATTCAAATGAAATACGCAAACCTAAGGACTCATCTGTAATCAGTGTATGTTATGAGAGGCTGTAATTCGTTCGGGCACTTTCACACACACATCCTCCTTTCACATGCACACATTTAACTCTTACACATACACATGCATTTTTTCACAAGTGTATATTTTTACTCTCACACATACATTCTTCTTTCAGATACACATATTTTTAGTCTCATACACATGCGTTATCCTTTCACATATGTTTGTACTCTTGCACACATACATTTCCGTTTTGCATACACATTTTACTATATTTTTTAACACATTCATACATTTTTGCTCACATTCATTTATTTACTAACACATTTATACATTTTACTCTTATATATTTTAATGTACACATGCATCTTTAATGTAAAGTGATTTCATTTTTTAGTTGAGGTTACTGTAGTTTCATATTTCTCCAAAACACAGTAAATTACTGTGTTTTAATTCATTTAATTAATATAAAGTGTATTTACATTCCTGGACATCCATAAAGACTAAAAACATTTGTGTTTTACTACTTATTTAAAATGATTGTCACATTTGAATTTAATTAATGAATGTCATTAATTAAAATGCAACACTCTATTCAGAAAGCAAACATTTAAAAAAATATTTTGATTTATTGAATATTTATATTGATTTTACATTCTTTTACAGATCCAACACTCCATGGCTCCTGTCTTTTTTTACAAAGTAAATAAAACAATTTAGACCTCTTTAGCAATATACAACGCTGGCACTTTTTGTTAAACACATTTTTTCTGCAGTAATAGTGCACATTTTAACACAGTATAATGCTTTCTTTGTAGTGCAGGGCTTAACATTGGGTGAATTCCCATATAGGTGACTATTGGAGAAGATTAATTTTGTGGGGGACTTGTAGACTATAAAGCAATATTGATGACAGATATGATAATGTGTAAAGTATATTAAAGATAGACGATATGTATAAAGAATTAGAAAAATCATAGACAGCTCTCTGGAGATGCAGATTATAAATGTGACGGGTGCTACACAAGACCTTTTAGTTGTGTCCTCTACTAGACACTCATCAGTATGATACATCATAGTCTCCTGGCTCAAAGACAGACCCGCTTCACCGTTTATAGAATCATCATGCATGAAATTTGATTGGAAGGTGAAAAAACAGTAAGATTCCTCTGTTTTACTGTCTGTGCTTATGGAGTAGAATTCTGCTTACTAAGGGATTTCTAATGCTACAGATTAAACTTGTCAAATTATGAATAACAGTAATGGTTATTATAAAATTACACTTTATTTTCAAGCATAAGTTACTCTATAGTAGCATCTTGTTTGTAGAACTGTGATAGTAAAGCAATAGCACAATCACAGCTGTGCTAATAATATCATTATTAGAAGCGAGTGAGTTGGTTCTTTCAGTGTACCGTATCAAACACTTTTCATTATGGAACATTTGATGTTCCTTTCATATTCATCTTTTATCTCAGAGTTCTCGTCGCCTGTAAAACCTTCAAAGTTTCCCTCATGCACTAAACCCTGCCGGTGATTAAAGAGAAGAATGACTTGCGTGTTATGATTGGGAATGTCATTTGCTGCTTGAATGGAAATCACATACCATCAGAGAGGCGCTATCAAATGGCTTTCATTTTTAAAATGAAAATATTTTAGACGATTATTCTGGCATGCACATTTATTTATTTTTAATTAGACATGAAAAGGTTTATTAGCATATAAGGGTCATGTGACACTTAATATGAGAAAATAATTTACAAATGCTCTTAGGAGAACACTTTATGGTTGTTTTTTTTAGTTGTTGTATTTGTCGTAAATTTGGTTGTTGTTTTACTTTTTTATTGCAACTGTATGATTGTTTACTTTTTAGCTTTCCACTGCACTTTTGAAACATGCTGTGGACAGCGTCTTATGCATGCATTCTCATATTTCTATATAATGGCTCTATAACAGCTCGTAGTCTACAATACAGTAATCTATTATAGCTGTTGTACCTTGTACTGAAATTTTATGTAGCCATATTCTGTAAGATGTATATGTATCTGTGTGAGGTAGACTGCAGTGTTGGACCGCTCTCATTTTAACCAAAAAAGATTACAGATTGCAGCTTTGATTATCTTCATCTGGTGACTTTTTATAGCAAATATTGATTGAATTGTTTGATTGGAATACTGAATACTTTATTTTGTGGCTAATTATATTTTATCAGCATACAGTATCATACAAATGGATTAATTCTTTATCAGATAAAAATAATATATATGCCCTAATATATACCTTTTTATAGTTTTTTAAGATCTCATTTATAAATCAGCCATTTATTATTTTTTGTTTGTTTTGTTCTTTAATGTTGTAAAAATTAAAAACAAACAAAATCAATAAATAAATATTAGTGCCAAGGGATCCTACAAATATTTATTGAAAACTGATTAAGTTAACTATTTGTGCTTCTGTGCATTTTTCTGTCGCCAATGTTTGACCCTGCATTACAGATATTTCTCAAGAGTTAGCTTTCACTCTTAATGAAATTTGAATTAAATTCATGTAAATGACTGCGTTAATGATGTTAACGTAGGCGCTATGCATCCCTTCTGCAATTTCATCTCTCCAGACAGACATTGATCCCGCCCATTCTTCCCCTTTAATGACAGCACAGAGCCCCACAAATATAAAAGCACAGCCGACAAACTTTATATGGCCTGGAACCTTTACGTTGGCTGAGGTTGTCAGTGGGGTAATGTGATATATTCTTTGTAATTTACAGACTCCTGTTTCTTCTTATTTAGTTCACATCAAATCACATGCTGTCCTAGCGAGAGGCAAAGGTTTTTGCAAGTTGCCGTTGCGTCCCGCTGCTTTTGTGATAAAAAGCCAGCGTTCTGAACACATTTCCCCCCACAGCGCATGGAACAGGGTGGTTAAACTGGCACTGGGTTCCAGCCGCACATTTTGACGGCTGCCCATGAGGTGGGCTTTGGCGAACGCAGTCAGAGGTGTGTTCCCATTCCCACCCTGGGTTGAAATTAGACTGGAGAATGAGCATGAAACAGCCAAAATATCCCAAAACAAAATCAAAATCAAACACTTTGGAAGTGTTTGTACCAAACAATGTGAAAAGAAATGCATTTGATTTCTGTTATTTGCTAGTATTGCATCACAGGGTGAGATATTAACCTGTCTTGTGGGCTGTTGTGTACCTAAGATTGTGCTGGGGAGCACATAAGCGTTTCATAAAATTTTTAAAAAGCACACAATCAGATGTTCTAATAACATTCATATTGTCCAAGCTTGACTAATAGTTCCATTTTCGGACATGAGCTGCTCTCTCTCTTGCGCGTTGTCTCTACTGTTCATTAGAGCTTCATTATGTCGTTACGGGGTTTGAAAATGAGTTTGAAAACAGAGCACGAGTAAGAGGAGTCCTTAGAAAAATAATCAAACTGGTAATAACAATGAGGTCAATTTGATCTCCCCATTATCTGATTTTCAGGCTTGTGGATGAATAATGAAAGAGAGATGAAGGATGTTCTCCATGAAGGGAAGCTCTGGACCATGTCCAATTGTCAAGCAGAAGCCATATGTGAAACAAAAAGTCTTTTCCTTGATAAAAATACATTTGAGAACTCTCATACATACATACATATATCCAGTACTTGACTCTCTCTCTAAACACTCCCAACTAAACAGTAAGTGTTTTTTATTTTTTGCCTTATGGCCCAGTTTTATAATTATCCTTTCTGTAAATTGATTGGCTCCTGCAAATGTATTACAATGCATTTTATTTTAAGCATTTTTTTTTGACAAATACATATATATCATTTTATTTTAAGGCTTTAGTTTGCAATAACAGTTGGAAAACATGCAGCCACAATTTAATAAGATTCATAAACCCACATCCTTGCAAAACAACAGCGTAAGATGACTTTATTCTAACTGATTATCACAAATCATTCTCGATTTCAACAAAACCTCAAAGTCATTAGCCAGTTAAAAACTATCATTGTGACGTATTTAAACCAGTAGAATACCAATGTTTAATACACTGCTTTACAAAGCAGAAAATCACAAGTACTGCATTTGATAAACTGTACTGTATCTTATTATTATTATTATTATCTCCTTAAATCTTTAATTCAATCTCTGCCATTTTCACTTTCATCACCCCCTCCTTTGTTCTGTTCCTTTGTCTCTCTCACAACCGCAGTACACAAAATAAAATTTTACACTCGCACACTCAATTTAACACAACTGCTGCCGTCTCTGCTCTGATCCATATCAGCTCGCACAAGAGAAGTGAACCTACAAGCATCGGATTTATAACTGTTTTGATTGTGGTTCAGCACAGTCAAGCTTGTATTTGAGAGTGTGTGTCAGCAGGTCAGATCACGGCGTGTCAAATAAATGCTGTTTCTTGGGTATTTCCGTTAGGCAGACACAGTGATCTTTCATACACCAATGCAATTGAAAAACAAACTGTTTTGTATTTCTCATTTCCAATGCTTTTCACTTTATTAGCACGTCTGATCTCTCTCTCTCTCTCTCTCCCTCTCTCTCTCACTCACACACTATCACATACTCACTCCACCCAGTTCCTCTTCTAGTTTACCTCTGCTCACCTCTCTCTACCTGTGGACGGGTTTGCATTTGCCTTGATTCAAAGCAAAGCCCCCACTGTGCCCTTGAACTGGAAGACTGAGATTATTTTCAGGAGGAAAATCCATAAATTCTCTTCTCTCTCTTTACTCGCACCCTCTCACTTTCAAAGACAGTGACCTTTACCATTTGTCACTCTGTCCTTTACTGAAAATACTACAAGCACAACACACGTGAAACACTCATAGTAAGATGATTTGACACATTATTAAATATTGGTATTCTGCCATAGAAAATGTACATGGATCATGGATGTTGAATTTTATTTAGAGGGATTAGTGCAGGGATTCTAGAGAAGGGCATCACACACACACACACACACACACACACAATTAAAGCCCTTCTGTATATATACATTTTTAAAGAGACATGTTTTCAACCTACTTAAGGTTCATAGAAAACTAGAGTGGTTAAATGTATTTCTGTGAAATATAACACCATCACATATTCAATACAGTTCAATACACACACACACACACCTCGTGTTTCCATTGTCTAGCTTTGTTTGCCCATGTTTCTGTACTGTCTGCGAGTTCTATGTCTTTGTGTCAAGCTAAGTCAAGTCTAGTCAATAGATGGTATATAGTCATAAACTGCACTTGGGTTTTTCTTAACTTGCCTGCAGTAGAGACTGTTGTGACATAAGTGGCATTTGTTTAATAGTTTTTTCCTGTAGAAATATTGTGAATATATAATGTGAAGGTTTGGCAAAATGGGAATTAATGGAGACATAAAGGCGGTGACTTCAAGACAGCTGTTATCTGATCTCTCTCTCTTTCTCTCTCTCTCTATGTGTGTGTGTCTCTGTTAAACGTGCACCAGACTGCTCAGTCATTTAGAAGCACAACTTTCACACTCCGCCCCATTCCTTCCCGTCATCCGATTGGCTGAGGGGAAAATGGCCTAGTAAATCATGAATATGGAACACTTTTTCCCTTTCCCACGTTTGCTCTCTCCAGGTAGTTTGTCGTGGCTTGATTAACTTAGACTTACGTCAGGCACTCAACGTGAAGACCGTTCCACCGTACCACAGAATATAGCTCGTGATAAGTGCCTGCCGCTTGACGCCCCACCAGGAAATGACACAGAGCAAGTGCTGCACATATTACGCCCCCTCTGTGATTGCACTAAGGGACTGGCAGTGCTCTGGAGTGGCTGGGATGCGTCTGATATCTGGCGTCAAGGCTGATCTGTCCCCTCTCCCTTGTGACATTGCCTCCTCTCTCTCTTTCTTTTCTCTCTCTCTCTCTCTCTCTCTCTCAAGCCCTGCTCAACATTTCAGCTTCAGATGAGTACAGTTGTTCTGCTCAATGAGTCAAACATTAATTGGGCACTAGAAGTTCATTTCATGCACTTATAAAACCTTGCTGAGATTTTTAAACCTGAATTTAGCTGTCTTGACCTTTTATAAGAACATTATGGACAAACCTTGCTGGTATTTAAACTTTCAATTTGACGCCGACCTTTTAAGAACTGAATGGACAAAGTGCTTATTGTTTTTATTTTGATAAAGTGTAATTATTGTACGTCATTATATTATAACCCAATTATTTATCTTGATTTGCAAACACCTGGTAAGTAAAAGCGTAAACAGTAGACTTTATTTGTAAATGATTCAGTGTGATATAAACCATCTATTTGGTGGTAAACAGGATGCAGTACACAAGCTCTCTGGCAGTGCGCTGTAAATGGCAGTGGGAATTCTTTCATTGAACATTCACAGCAAATGAATTGGCTGAAGACCACACGAGGCACAAACGGCTCTGAATTAGACTGATTGAACACTTCACTAAGCGAGATGACGACTTCGAAGATCAATTTACACATCTCACTGTGTATTGATCAAACTATTTGCAAGCGCAGCATTCTCACCGTGAGCATTTCAATTAACTGTACGTGAATGTAGGAGTTGAAGCACTAACGTTTACATTCTATTTTTTACCTGAAAAATGTGTCATTAAAGTTGTAATTAGAAAATCGCAGATTTGAAATAAAGAAATAAATTCAAAGCAAAACTTTTTAGCTGTACTGGTTGAACTAGTAGTTCATATTTTAGGCTTGTTACACCAAGGACCATAAACAAAAATGTAAACGAATAAATACTAACTGACATCCGATTTAAATCTGATCAGTAAACATGAGTAAACTAAGGACAGTTCTGTTAATATGCTACGTCCTAAACTTTACCACACTGACCTTTAGCCCATCCCTAATGTCGAGCCTTGATATATGCAACTAATATTTGTTTGTGGGGGGGGGTTAAATTGTCAGTGGGTGTTTTCCACTCTGGAGATACTTTAGGTTCAATGACAATTTGAGTTTTAGTTCATAATATGCCATCTTAAACCCTCGATAAACTCTCCCAGAAGGAGTAGAGTCTGTTTTTATGTTTCCATGTGGCCAGTAAAACTCCTTTACTGCTTTGTGGCCTATTCTTAAAAGTGACAATAAAAAGAAGTTATAGCCAGTTTTTCTTAGTGAATTGGAGTCATGTCAAAAACTATTGTTTCAGCTGATCATTATGAAGAAACAGCAGAAAGGCAGAAAAATTCCCAGATCAATCAGCCAATCAGATGAAACGTTCATCTGGAGTCATTTAACAGTGTGGCTAATGACCTAAACATGATCATTATCCTCACCAGCAATTTCCCTTTTTTCAACTTTGGGAAACATTTGGTCTAGTCAGCTAAAGATATTCACTCTAAACGGTTTAAACTCTACGACTGTAACAGGGCCCAGAAGCTATCCAGTTGACTTCTCTCAGACAAAACTGTGGTTACCACAAGGGTTTATTTTTTTGGTCTCCTGCCTACCTCCCATGCGAGCAAATTAATGATGGAGCGAGTTTTAGAGGTGTAATAGCCATCAGACAGACAGTAGAGCAGGTAAAATAAAGTCTAGGCCTCTTCTGTCTTGTTTTTGAAATGTCCCACAGACCAAGTCATGAGGTCAAGCAGCTGGGTACTATTAGTACAGAACATAGGACCCGCCTGCTAGACACATCCCAATAGGTGCGCTCTACACTCCTGGTGTAATCTCTCAGATAGCTTGTTTTTTCACTCATTACTAGGTTGACTTTATTTACGGTTGAAGCAGGCACCTCAATGCCCAGGTTTTGTAATACATGTAGGCTTTCCACCATGACCTTGAAACATTGCCCAGCTAAATTTTTGTGCTTCCTTGCCATGACAGATTCAGCTCTTTCCTGAGTGGACGTGACAAAATCGCTCTGTGCTGTTTGTTACTATGTACATGTTACTAACATGTCACCTGTTTGGTAGTGACTGATATTATAATGCTACAGTATTATTGTAATATTATGTTATTATTATATGTATTATTATAATAATATTGTATTTTTATTATTATTATTATTGCCAACATATTTATTGTACCTTTTGTACTTTCTGAAGGATTTACTGGCCTTGTTTGAGCTCACAATTTCTATGTACGAAATTGAGCAGATTCCAAAGCATATTCTTTTGGAACACAAAAGATCGAAATGTCCAGTTCTCAGATACGGTAAACAAAAAAAAACGAGTGTCATTTTCCTGATGCCTTGTTTAAGATAGCCCAGGTAAATACTGGTTTGAAGGTTCAAACATTCAGTCTGTCCTATCACAGGCAACAGTTCTTGTCCATTATCATCATTATCATCAGCCTCACTAATTACAATCATTTCAATTGTGTCAAAGGTATGCAAGCACCAGAACTGTTTGCACTTACACCACAAAGAAACATAATTGTGGTTTCTCTCTCGTCTGTTCAGTGTAATGAAATGTGAAATATGACAGAAAAGCATTGTTTTCTGTAGAGTTTATGATAGCTGGGAGGCTGTGGTGAGAAAAAAAAAAACCCTCTCAGGGCCTTTTGACTAACTTGATGGAATAGATGGTTTGTCCGACTGCCTGCCCACACCAATAGGTATTCTGATGCTCAAGGTCCTGTAAATGCTTTGGCACAAAAGACATTAGAATCCTGCTTCTGCTTTGTGAAAAAGGCTTTTTTTTGCACTCTGGGCCCTCATCACTTCCCTAAACCCATTTTTTCTCTATGTGTGTGCGTGCATGTTTTTTTTGTCACACTGAGTTGCTTTTTCACTGCAACATTAATGACAGTGAACTACGTTTGAACTCCATGTTCTACTTGGACATTTTTCCTCAAACTACAACCAGGAGTGCCTTCAGAGTGTCATATTTCAAAATGACAGTGTGTCTATCATTAAATAATTCATCTGTGTGCGGACTGTGAAGATGAATCATGTATTTTATCTGACATTAACGCCATGTTATAATATTATGTTTGATCAAGGCCGCAGCTGTTTTCCTTTTTGTATTTGAGAGCAATTTCAGCTCTTCGTCTGCACACTGTCGTATGGATTCAATTAGTGACTTGTAGAAGGTCCTGGGAGGGGCTACAGTAACAATTCTCTTACTGTAACAATATCAGTTAGATAAAAAAAATCACATCAAAAATCACATAAAATCATCCCCTTCTGTTTATGTTGGCACAATATTCTCAGTCTTCATGCCCAGATTTTAGTTTTTAAAAAAGATCTTCAGGAACTGAAGTGGAGGACAATTTTACAGGCATTTTATTTATCATTAATGTGTTTATCGAAGGATCTGTTTTGTAACATGCCGTAATTGTCGCATGTAAATTGTCCCTGTATTTGCAACATTTTTTACATTTTCACATTTATATTAAGAGTAACATTGATTGCAACTTTATCTTCCCTTAGCAGGTGCCATAAATGTGGTACTCAGGACAACAATTGTGGGATTGTGAGGACAATAGTTGTGTCATAATGCAATATATATATATCCATATAAATGTTTTTCCAAGTTATGAATTCATTATGTTAATTCATAACTTGATATGATGACAATAAAAAAACACAACAGCATTACATAGTATTAACAAAGCAACACGACCGCAATGGACCAATAAATACATAAATAAAGTGAAAAATACACCCTTACCTTTCAGTTTAATTGCCCACATATCAGTTTAATTCAACTTGGCCCTTTAGGGGAGAACCAAGTTCATAAGGTTAACAGCTATTTTTATAGTAAAGTGCTTTGAACAAGGTCTTTTTTCTTATCCTCTCCCGTCTAATATGACAGAGCATCTTCAGCATCATTACGTCCTCCAGACAGTCATCAGCACGGGGAGTTAGAGTTGGCTGTGGGAAAATTAGATTGCAACGCTCCCTCTCCCCTCACTTCCCGGGCCTTTTTTGGGCTAAATACCTGATTATCCCACATTTAGAAGTGTGGGGAAAGAGGAAAAAATACAGCAGCTGGATTGTAATCAATCCTTTTAAAAAGTGCAGCTTGCACGGCACTTCTCTCCAGCAGGATAAATGTGACACAGAGGCCTCCGATTCTGCTCTTCTGATGAATCGCTCCCCGCTTAATGATTACGGGAATTGTCATCGACTGATCATCAGTCTCCATTTATTTCAAATCAACGTCAGGAGTTTGTAGAGCCCCGAACAAGAGTGTGTGTGTGTGTGTGCGCGTTTCTCTAGATTGCCTCTTCTCATCTGTACAGCTCCATAAGGAGCATCAGAGTGAGGTCATGTATCAAACAGAGTGTGTGTGTGTGTGTGGTAGGATGGTAAAGTGCAAAACTCCCTAGTGTCATCGGGCCCCCTGGGTGGTGCTGTTTTAGGACCCCCACTGAACATTGCGCCTTCACCCTTGTAAAAATAATGTTTCCTTTAAAACAGCCTCCAGTATTCTCAGACGTGCTTTTAGGAACTTCCGACTTCTACATTTTCCAGTAAGTGTACGTTCTTGAGCGGATTTGTCCATTACATCTACAATATAAGGATTAAGTAACAGTCAGTCAGTGTAGGATTTTTTTTCTGCTTTTATCTTTTCTATTTGTCATAAGCACACACGGACTAATAGTTAATCAGCCCGTGTGTATGTCCGCGGCACTCTCTTCTCGCCTGTTTGCTCTCCCCCACTCTCATATCAAGGCTGCAGTTAATACCCAGTGCTCAGTCCACAGAGATGACATTAAGCAGACTCCAGTGTGTGTTACAGGGTTAAGCTAGATTAAAGGGAGAGCCACAGCTTTGTGTTCCACATTTTCTCCATTAGTTTGCAGGCCTTGTACCCGAAGGACTCCTGGAGGAGCTGTATCACGCGGATATTTGATCTGCCAAAAAACACTTATGCAAGGAATTAATAACTTATATTATAAATAATATATGAATAAATAAAATATTCAAATATTGACTTAACTAAATATTGTTTTCCTGAAGGTTGCAAGTTGTCAGAACTTCAGAAAAGCAAATAAAACAAAAAGAAAAAAGCATTTAATAAACATCAATAATGCATTATTTAATATTTAATAATATTATAATAAGTTAACAGATTACTTTTTAAGTTTTTTTACTTGGTCTTTGTTTTTACAGTACTGTTTTTTGTTTTGTTTTAACTACTGCAGAATCAAGATGAGTTTTTTATCTGTGTCTTTTGATGAACACTTTTTTTCTTAACTAAAGCTTGTGGTTTTAATGATGGGTGTATATGAGACACCAGGTATGCGTGTAAAAAGCATGTTGAGTTCTGCTGCCCTTGATGCTGTTTTATCTCTGAAAGCGTTCAATTTCTTCAGTTATAGATTTCTTTTAAAAAGTCTTTAGTGTCTTTTCTGTAATTGCTGTATGAAGTTCTGTAAGAATTCTGTTCAATTGCCGCTATTCAGAGGCACTCCACTGAAGCCAAATTAAACTCAGGCTCAAGTGGGACATTTTCATACCGGAGCCACTCAAGCGTACAGCACGAGACATGATCAGTAATTCATAATTCTTTCAAAAAAATCATGCCTCAGCATTTCTACACGCTCTTTCAACAATTTCCATGGCAAGCTAGGTGTCAATGAAGTCAGTCTTCCCCTAGTTTCCATTGCTTTGATGTTCCAACTTCAAGCACTCCACCTGGAGAACTGTTCCATCGAGAGAGCGCAGAGGCTCCTGGGACAGTGAGACTTACAGGTTAATGTTAGTCTTTGATGTAGGCAAATTAGCACAACAAAAATAGACCAATTGACCCCATTAATTTCTTCTTCCACAATTATCCCAAGGGCCGGAGGAAGAAGGCGAAACAATAAATCACAATTAAGCCCAAGTCAGCTGTGTTCATTAAGCTTCCTAAGGGCTAAAGCTGCGCACCTAATTCTAGGAGATTTGCAATCAAAAGTATGGGTCACTTGAATTAGTTGATGAATTGATTAATATGTTTTGAGAAGTGTGCAGATTGTTTAGTGTGCTCTAGAGTTTAAAAAGACTGGAAGTGATTAGTTATGCACATGTTGAAATAAATCATTGATTTAGTGCTCAGGGTCTGCGTTGAATGTGTACTTTGTTTGCAAGTATTCCACTTTTTAAACATTTTTATTTTATATAAAATATTGTTTCAGGACTGGCAGTGATTTTATAAGCAAAAGTTGTCAAAAGTAAATATGAAATTGGAAAGTAATTTCTATAAATCATCGACTTGAAAGTATACTTTGCACACACAAAATGTTTTCTTGATTCTCACAATATAAGCAGCTGTTTGTCTTTAATGGGAAAAATCACTCAACAGAGTGTTGTCAGTTTTTTTCTGGTGTTCATTATCACTGAATTACTTGATAAACTCCATCGTGGACAACCCCGCAGAGATTCTTCCTTGAGTTCAATATCCTGTGTATATTTAATCACTTTTTCCAGAACATATGAGTCAACAGTTCTTTGAGATGATTAAAAATGGCTCTTTCCCAAAACCCTGGAGATTCATGTCAAAGTCTATGTAGATCTAGGATGGCAAAGACTGAAGACTTTCCTATGAAGCTTTGATTGCTACTCTACACGCACGCGGTCACACAATCTCTGTAAAAAGATAATCCTTGCCATAAATATGATCTAAATATCAGCGAAACTGTTGTTATTCCAATCAAAGTGTGATTAATTGAATTCAGATCTAAATCAGTTTTAATGTTTCTCCACATTTTCAAAGATATTAAAAAAAAACTAGAAAATTGTTTCTGCAGTGTAGCCAAGCGATTCTATTTCAAACCATTTTTTGAAGATAATTAAATACATCCCGTTATGGTAATAGTATCAATATTAACAAAGGAAACCAATTAAAAACAATAGGTATGACGTTATCACACCGTTTTTCATTATTAATATGGCCAACGCTTGCATATGAAAACTACGCAATTGAATCCTCCTAATGTTATGGATCAGCTCATTGATAACAGAGGTAAATGAACAGTTTTTAGGAAATTAGCAAGCAAAAGTGCAGCCGCATTCATACCTCTCAAAAACATTAAGAAAATGCAGCGACGGTTTCAATTATTTGCCAACATCTTCAGTTTGCATTTTGACCGAAACATCACAGAACGAAAATTACCACCGCCCGTCACGTCTAATGCCTTTTCGTATCCCATAATTCTCCAGACCTTTCAACGAGCATTCAGTGTGTTGTTCTCTGACGGCAGGAGCAGTGGCGCCTCTTCGTTTAGAGGAATAAAAACAAAAGAGGAGTGGGAGGGATGAGTCGAGAGGAACCCACCTCAATCAAGAGGTCCATTCATAATTGAGAAGGGGAGAGATCTGTGCAGCAGGTCAAAAAACTCTACTGCATAATTGAGAAGCTAAAGCTGGAGTGGCTCCATGGTGGCACTCTGCGGCCATAAAAAGTTCCTGAGAGGCGGCGCGTGTGTATGTTTGTGCATGTGTTTCTGCATTTATGTGCATTTGTGTGTGTGCACTCGGGTGAACCTTGCCATGTCCGTGCCCCGGCTGAACTTGAATGAACTGTTAATGTATACATTTAATGGTGTAGATGCTTTAACCATTACATGATTACAATTACAATGATGTTCAAAGTTGCAGTGTTTTGGTGTAGGGATACAGATATTATGGGAATTATTCTTGTTTAAATAAAAAAGACACTGAAATATTAAGACTACAGACAAATGTAGATGTCTTTAATATAAACATTCTCAGTAATACTCTCATTATGTGTCATGTACATACGACACTTCAATGGTAATTACACTCTGCCAGAGAGCAGCACACAAAATCTTGGATTTGGTTGTTTTCTGTTGGTATCAATGAAGGGCTCTTGAGCCTTACTGATGTCACTGTGATGGAACACAAGACAGAAAGGGTTAAGAAACACTGTTCTTAGGTAGGACACAAGTTAGTACTTCACTGCACCATTTATCTCTCAGCTGGCAAGAGTCATAGGAAATGCCAAACCTATCTTCCAAGCAGAGATTCTTTTGAAAGATGCCATTTCTCAAGACCACAGAGTGATGGTGTTTTCTGGGAGTGGGCCGATGCCCTGTGTTTGACCCTGTGAAGGGTTGAGTCATGTCTGTTGGTCTTCCTCATCTAAGAGGTTTGGAGAGTCAGGCCGCCTACCTCACCTTTTCACAGTAATGTCACCTGCGCTTACGAAAGGAAAAGTTCAGCTTGCCTTACAAGCAGTGAGTCATTTTTCCTGACACTTTCACCATACTGTTAAATTATGGATTTGAATTCCTCTTCCTCAGATGCCTAAGTGACTCGCGCACCAGTGAGTCAGTAAATACATCTCCAGTTTCTGGGAGTTTCTGCCAAAAAACAGGACAGAAAAGTTGTCAGGAGGTGGAGGAGAAATTTCCATAAGGAACAATTGGCTGTCAGAATTGGCTGTCAGGCTTTTTTTTTCCGACTTCCCTCTTACTTCCAGAATTGAGCCCAGCCACACACTTGCTGAGGGTTAACTTGACAGAGAACTCTGGATGCTGTTCCTGAAAGGTTCCTGTCATGCATATGTAGTCGTGACAGGGATGATATGCGGATGTGTGTGTGTTTGAGCATGTCTATAAGTGTATATGTGTGTGGGAGGTCTGAAAACACATGGGGGCATGTCTGTGTGTCTTCTGGTGTGTGACTGCAAGAGGGCCACTCTCTCCATTGACATTTCCCTGTTGCCTCCAAGTCCATCCAGCTGCCCCCAGTAATGCATTTTTACGTATATTAAAATCAAGACTAAGTTAGTATAAAACAATAAGTTTGCATTTTCCTCATCCCAAAGGAAACTCATAGTGCCCTGTTTGACTTCACCTTTCCACTCAGTTGAGTCGGAGAAGCTTCGGTTTTACTTGTTTGCAAAAGTTGGTCAAACCTTCAAGTTTAATATGCCTGTTGGTTCTGCAGAATTATCTGTTTTCATTGTGAAGTTTTCAATTGTGTTTTCATTTGTTTTTTTTATAGTCTGGGCTTTCAGTGACATGGAAATATGAAACATCTCCAGGCCTGGAAAAGTAATACAAATCTGTGAAATTGATGAAATGTCATGGACATTTTATAGATTTAAAAAATATAACTTTATAACATTATAATTAGTCATAGTTGCAGTTTGCTCTGGTCTCAAGTATTGCACCCTGATGTTGTTTTGTGAGTGCTGGTGTAGAGTAAAACCTGCCTGCAAGCAAGCATGATAACATCAGTTAGTCTGTTAAGTATATTATCAATAAACCAATATAGTGTAACTATACACATCTGTTTAAAAAACGAGGGGATTCTGAATACAAAAAAGAAACAAATGTGCCTTTATTTCCAACTCTAGGCAATTTAGAGAATTACTGAATATTCAAATATTTTATTGACATTATAAGGTATTTTATTTAGATGTTCAAGTTATAATAGGCTGTTCCTTAATTTCTCTTTTACAGCATCAAAACAACAGTTCATAACTATGTCTCTGTTATGATTTTCTTTGTGCGTGGCCCTTGAGAATTTTTTTATTGTATTTGATATTTGGCACCTTCCAAGCTTGTGCCGAGTAACTCTGTCAAAGTCCTCATCTCTTCCTTGATACCCACAACGGCATAAACCCAAATGCATGTGTCATTAACAAATACACACTATGTGCTGTGACTAATCTGCCAAAGACTCACATGCTAAAAGATGCAAATTTGACCATTTCTTGACATCATCAAGAGCCTGACCCTGGGTAATCAGGAGTGACAAATGAAATGAGAAGTGTGAGAATGAAAGAATAAAAGCAAAAGAAGGAAAGAGGGAAGGAGAGAGAGAGAGAGAGAGAAAGGATGAAAGAGAGAAACATGGAAAGAAAGAAGGAAAGATAAAGAGAAAGAAAGAAAGAAAGAAAAAGAAAGAAAGAAAAAAGGGAGAAAAGAAAGAAGTCAAGTGTACAACTGTCATGACGACTCAAATCTGTTTTTCCTCCCTCTGGCCCACAAAACTTTGTAAGAAGCATCTAATGCTTAAATGGGGTCAGGAGAAGGTTAAAAAGCGCTACATGAGCACAGTCATGAATATTTGAACTGCTGACTTGAAAAGACTTGCAGTGTTCATGAGGGAGGTGGCTCGTGTCACATCCTTTTCCCTTTTTCATGCCGCTGAGCAGCACTTGCCCTCTCAACCGCAGGATTTTAGCCTCTGTGTTGGGTGGATATGAATACCCCCCTCAGCCAGCACACCGCTGTCTCTGTGCCTCCTAATGCTCACGGCAAATGTTCTATTCAGGAGCTAGTTACCATAATGTCTATTCAAAGCCTTCCCGGACACATGCTGAAAATGTGCAGGATTTGAGTTTATGCTTCTGATGATGATGATGGTGGTGGTGATGAATATTAATTTTTTATATCAGTAGTACTTTATTCTATGCGGCTTTAAATAACAGAATTCGTTTATGCTGTGTTGCATTTTTTATGTTCCATTTTACTTTTCATTACAAAATATCATACATTTTTTTTTACATTTTTTGGTGAATTTCATCTGTCCAAAAATAATAGGAGTATTCTTTTGTAAATCATTTTTATTTTTATAAACTTTATAAAAAAAAAATACAATGACGGACAGAGGAAAGTTATAATTTCTCAATATAGAATTATAGGTGAGGGTCAAAGAAAATTACCCGTTGCAACTGTATAAAATAATTAAGTTCTTTTCTGACCTGTAATTTCTGCTCTTATTGGTTATTAGAACATACAGTGCTTCCTTTATGGTTATGCTTTCTTCACCCTTTCTTAGAGCTGTTTTCATCTCCAAAGGACAATAGAAGGTTTAAACTGTGCATATTCGTATGCAATTTTCCACTGTTCTTTTACGAATTCTTTTTTTCAGAAATATTAATAATTAGTGTTACATACTGTACATCATTCAGTCAAATCACAAGCCTCAGAAGTGCATTTATTCTAGTGAAACAGTTTTACATGTTGCAAAGGCCTCAAGTGCTGCTTGAGAACCATTAATCAGCAATATGTTATTCTTGCCATTGTTCAATGTCCATAAATTAATATAACACTTTACAAGAAACTCTGGTATTGATGTTTTTGGCTAAAAAGTGGCTAATAGCACAGTGATCCTGGTTTAGTCTCAATTCATACACGCTTGTGTCTGTTCTTGTACTATTTCAGTCGAGGAATCTTCAGGCTTTTGCATCCTAAAGCGTGTCTCCATAGACATTCCAAGTTCTGCTCAATTGTCCGCTGCTTGTGCGTTTCAAAGTGAATTTTCGAACAATAGCTTCAGCGCTCCGAACTTCCCTTCCCCTGTCCGTCACACTTCCAAACAGGCGCATCTGGTCCAGGCAGACTAGAATATACACATGACATGCACTGACACACAGATTAGCAATACGGAAGCGGTTAGTCACGGTGTGTCCTACAATAGCTCACCGCTCTGTCTGCACTGTTAGACTGTCCCAGCTGCTCCGCAACATTAGGTGCATGTTGAACGAAAGTAGACATGTCGGATTGAATCATTTGGATCAGTTTTAATGTCCTATTATTTTTTTCTCTGGGTTTGTCAAGATGTCCTTTTGCCAGAAACGATAAGAAACATTATACATACTCATTTATTTTTATTTGTCAAGGATTCAGCTGTCATAAGAAAACATCTGAATTATTCTACAGATATCTTCTGTTTAGTGCGCCATATGTGACAGCCGTCAGAAATTTATTAGATTTTTTTTTTATGACTTTTTACTTATAAAACTGTTCATAAATCAGTCACTTAGATTATATTGTCCTTCCCCTTAAGTACTGCCCTATGAAAATGTTCTTTTCATAGCTCTGGTGACTTTATGGGGTTTTTGGTTATGTTTTCCTTCTATATCAACTCTGTGTGTTGCTGTATGCCTTAAGCTTGGGAAATAAAAATAGACACACATGAGACAATTGTTGGCATACATATATGAAATTAATGTAAATAGCTATGCTCAGATAATTTGACAATAAATGTCTAGAGTGAGTAAATGATTTCATATTGAAATCTCTGAATTTTTTTTTCTGAAACTCTAGTAAGAGACCTGAACCTTTTATTAAAGAGACAAATCAGAACAGTATGAAACTTTTTTTTTCTGTTCTATGTGAGTAGCAGGTGAAATATCACGTTATTTGTAATCTTTATATCGGTCTCATTTTACAGGAAACATCTGTTTTAAGAATTCTAATTTGAATGGGGATATAAAGATTTAGGATAATAATCATTCAGCTATCATTTGAAGTGCCCGTAGCTCTATTACAAATCCCTTTGATAAAAGCCTTGGACTGAAACACTTTGTGTTATCACTTTGTCTTTGTTTTATCAACATTATGGGCTGATGAGAAATTAGCTTCTAGCTTTACATTTCTACATTTACATGTTTATCCAGTACATTTAATGTACTGTTTTCCAGTACATTAAAGATACACATTTAGTTGGTACATGATGTGCTCCCTGGAAATCGAACCTATGACCTTTTGCGCTGCTACCAGCTGAGCTACAGGAACACAGTAAGATAGCTTTAGCTTGTTTGATTCACTGGTGTTATATTTGAGTGGTTATGTATTTATATAATTTCTACACTAAGAGACACACCTACTCATATTCTCTTATTTGAAGTTATCTGTTCTGAGAAATGTCATCAGCATTTAAGTGTGTATTTAAGTGTGAGAAATATTTCTTGTTTTGGAAACAAATTACAAGTTTTGCTAAATGTGGCAGATCAGTGACCATGGGATTTAGAAAGTATTTTTTTCCCGCTACACCATAACTCAAAATAAAACAAGAAAAATACAAATAAATAAATGAGAGAGAGACAGATAGTTTGTACTCTTCATAAATTCCATTGTAGGTAACTTGGAGAATCGGACGGTTGTAAAAGTCCCAAAACAGACATGATTTGAAGAAACCTAAGTGCATTACTTCCTAAAAGCTGTTCCCATACCTGCAGAGACGGGCACATCTTTCATCAGCAGGGGATAATAACCGAACCGGTGCTAGACGGCGTCCCCCCTGGAGAGCCCACACTGATTGATTCAGGAAAATGTTTAAACAGATGATACCTGAGGGGACGCAAATAAATTGTGGTGTGGGTTCTTATTTGTGGAAGGGATCAATACCATTCAAAATGAGTTTGGGACCCTGTGTGCCTTGTCTGGTGGTTTAATATAGAGGAGGTGAAGTGTCTACATTGGAGTTGGACAGGGAGCGAGAGAGAGCACTCAAAACCGTCCTAAAGGGCGCCAAACAAATCTGTGTTTTACGGCGAGTCAATCATCGGTAAGAGGCTTTTATTTGCTGCACCAACTTCCCTGAACTTGAGGTATCAGAACTTTGTTCTTCTCTTAGGTTTAATCAGCTCCCCTGACAGCCTCCTGGAAACGTGTCGTGTGTTTTTGAGGAAAGATAGGGCAGTCGTGGATCAGATCATGCCGATCAGATCTCGCTGAAACCGACCAGCTGTTCTTATTTGCTCTCGCAAACAGCCAACATCTGCCATCCTTGTGCCTACATATTCTGTTGTGTGTCACCATAGAAATCTCAGTGTTCAAAATAAAAAAAATTCAAACTAAACCAGCAGTCAGTTACATCTCAGATAACGTTTATACAGTTGAGTAATTGTGTTTTTCTCTTTATTACAGAGGTGAATATCCATTTATCAACACAAATTCTTTTGAGGAATCGATGCAGCTGATGAGGAGACGCACAAAGAGGTAAACAGTTTCTACAAAACCATGCAGATGCGCTTTTTATTGCTGTTGTTGCTGTTTGTCTTAATTCCACTTAGATGGTCTGATAAATTTGCTCTCGTTCTAACCAGAAGTTACAAGTGGGATACGCGATTGCAACTGAATTGAATTGCGTCTGTTGATAGCGCCATTTATTTGTATGCACAGCGTGAATTTTTTTAGTGCCCAATTCACTAAAGGAATAATGCAAATTAGTTAAACGCATACACAGGATCCGTTTGAAGCGTAATTCCTGATTTTGCCGGTGGATTCTGGGTGCCAGGTTTAGCTGAGGCAGAATAACGTAATCTGGCACAGTTTGCTGGAACTGTACTGCATTGATCCAGCACAATGATCAAGAATCTGAATCGACACTCAAACATGCTGCTTGTCTGCGGCGCACATCCAAAAGATTTAAAATCAATTTCTGGTAGCACGGTTCTACATCATTTGATGAATAACTATTGCCAAGACCTGTGGAAAATATACACAAATATCTCTTTTAAATTACATTTAGTTTAGTTTACCGCCCACTTTCGGCCAGTGGTGATAACATGATGTTAATTGCACATGTTAATTGATCTATAACAAGCCTGATTTACATAGAAAAGAGGGGGAGGCAGGATTGTGCTGAATAAAATGACAATGGTTTAATTAAATGCTCACATCAGTGTTATTTCAGAGCATTTAGCACATGGTGAAATGGATTGCAGGTGGTTAGGTGCAGGTTTTTTGCACTGAAATGCTATTTTTTGGCGTTTCAGCGCAGGTTAAAGCCATTTCCTGGTGTTTCACCTGAAACTTCTATAGTGTGGAAGGTGCGGACATGATTTACAAGTGAAATGTCGGTGTTAAATTTAGTTTCTTTTCAGTGCTGGTAGTGTTTTGTAGCCGTTTTCTTTGTTACACATTTTCCATATGATGAGTATCTATAGTTCATGGCGACTGGTGCTGACCCTGTGTGCTGTGACCTCTGTCATGTCCTGCCTGCTACTGTTTTATAAGTTAACATCTGTTCACACCAGGTGTTCAACTGGAGCCCACATGCGTGTGTTCACGACAGTCACATCAAATTCACGGAAATACCTTACACTTCCTAAAGCTATTTGTGAGCGTTTTATTGCAATTGACAGCTAATAAGAGTTTAATGTTTATGAATGATTATGTAAACACATTAAAATGCCTATTTGGTCGTTTAAGACATCGTAAGGTTATAAAGAGGAAATGGTATGTATTCTGTTAAACACAGAACACAGAACTCGCTGCTGTTCCTGTTGGTATATCTGAGGGATCCCACCTTTGGGAAAGAGTGGTTGAAATGTATCTTTAACAAGGTCCCTTATGATTGTGGTGTGCCTGAACAGTTTGTGTTGCACATTTCATGTTCTGTAAACCTGTCATAGTGTAATGCAGGTTTTATAGAGGATTTTATTAAAGCAGTGTATGAGACGGTTTGCCTGTTATACTGTAAAATACATTTACATAGAATAAGGCAAGCCATTTTTTATTCTTCAATGTAACGGCTAATGACTTCTTAAAGTAGAGAGACAGTTGGAAATAGTCATGCAAAACTAAATAGGCTATATTTGATTACCATTTTCAGTCATTTTATTTTTAAAAATGCCACATTCGCATATTGTCTCACTGGTAGTGTTAAGTTTGTTCAATTTAATCTATAGCGTTCCTTCATTTACTTCAATTAAACACAATGCAATTTGGAGAACACTTACAATGCCTTTTAAAATCGCAGCCAATCAACCATCTGCTGCCACTCTTATGTAAGTCTTTAATTAGTTCAAGATCAAAATGATGTTTTTTCATGTTGTTCGCTAAATCAACAGTTTCTACTTTTAATTAAATGTAATCCGAGACTTCAAATTACAAATAATTATAATTAACCTTAAGTACACACACCTGCAGCACATCAAAATACACAACTAGACCTGACATCGCCTGCAAATGCGATCTTGCGTTTTCAGTTTATATTTGAGCTCTCAGTGTTATAAAGTCTCATTTTAATTGCTTGCTTTATTGACAGTGCAAAGCAGAACAAGAAAAATAGTTTCTTTGTGCGTGCGCAATAAACAGGCAGATGTTTCTCTAATTTAGTACCTCCATCTTCAGTCTTACACAGTATTTCATCAATGTAATAAGAGCTTACGACTTGATGTACACTTAAATCTAGTGAGAAATGAATTAATCAACAAATAATATAAATAACCAATACATGAATACAAATTCAAAGTCTTTGTATGTAGTTCTTGCACGTTGTTCGTTTGCTAAAAGCTTGTAAAGTCTCAATACATGCTCAGTGTTCTGCGAGAGGAGTTAATCAAAGCTCATAAATCACGTCCACAGGCACTCAGAACATTATGCATGGAGAGGCAGTCACCCTTGTGCAATTAATGGCAATTAAAATTATACTTTTATGATGTCTGCTACTTGCACTACAAAGAAGTAATTGCTTTTTACAGCTTTTAAGTCGCAAGATGTCGTTTGACAATATGAGGGATTTTCAAAAACATGCTTTTTAAAGGGGTCTGCATGTGCATTACTCTAATGGATCAATAGCCAGTGTTTGGTCAGCGGCCAAATAGCTCTTCTTTCTTTAGTATTTTGTCTTGAGGAATTCACCACAATGGGCTCTAGGGTTTCCCCTATACCGTTGGTTTATATGGAACATTCTACTCATGCTTTGACATCTTATGTTGGCCCATATTCTTACTACCTCACTCTCGTCCATGCACTGTGCCGTTTTCTTCCCATGTCTGGCCCTGGACTTTCTCTTTCTTTCATCACCCCCGTGACTTGAGTCCAGAAGTAACATCCGCTGTGTTCTTTTCTACATGAATGAAGTACACGGTCTGTCAGTCTGTAAGTCCTTCCACAGTCCGGGTTCGATTCACATCCACGGTTTCATTTGCTCAAGGCCTGCACATCTTTTCTTGATTGGTGCAGAATGTCTGTATCATACTGTGGGGATTGATCTTTCCTGTGTAAAGAAACATAAACCTCTAACTGCACATTACTTCAATATTAAGTAATCAATAATTTACAGCGAAGCAAATACTGGGCAAAAATTGGGCTACAGAACATTGAAGCAGAACATAAAATAAGCCTAAATAAAAATTAAAAGTGCTATATTCATAAAAATATGTGTTAGTCAGTGCTATATTGAAATTTATAACACATTGATTTGTGTAATTATAAAAATGTTATTAATTATTATTGGTAGTTGTAGTAGTAGTGGTATTAATTTTATTGTTATTATTATTATTATTATCCACAACTGCATCTAAATCTGTCTAAGCAGCATTGCTGAATGGCTTGTTGTGTGGTTTCCTTATTCTCTCCACACAATAATTATTCTGGCAGCTCTTTAACACCATTTCAATTGTGTTCATGTTTTGATATATAACAATTAGAGATTCCAAAGCTATTTAAATCTTGTTTGTGACAGCAGAATGGGTCTGGATGTTTGTTTTCTTCCACACTTACAATATCTGTATTTTTCTTTATTTCTCTCTCATTTTGAGTCACACAACCTCAACCTAGTTTAGTCACGCAAACATAGTGAATCCAATGGATTAGCATGAGGCAGCTGGGGCTCCTGTGTGTGACCAGCTACCTGAATTGAGACATCTGCTTTAGAGACAGTCTGGTGAGAGATGAAACATGAAGTAAATGTGTTTTATTCACTGGCTGAGCTCCAGTTACAGGATTGCAACACAACACAGCAAACATGTTGCTTATAGAAAATCAATCCAAGGTCCAGCAAATAATGCTGAATGGAAAAGACTCCCTTGACACATTCTTTTTGGTTCAAATAGGCCTATGGGGGAGACAAATATGGTTTTGCCCTTTTCCCAGCATGCACTTGGACATAAAAAAATTTAATGTGGTTGCATTATTGAACTGTTTAGCAGTTTTTTTTACATTGTTGCATTGCAGATGTATGATTCTCTGAGCAAATGTGTCTGGCACATAACTAAACAATTGTCTTACAGTTGCTTGATCTAAATGTTACAGTCATACCAGAAAGTCATAACAACTTTACATTACATTGATGCATTTTGACAACTTCCAAAGTGCCTTACAGTGCATTTAAAGTTCATATTTCGTCTATATGTGCGTTCCCATGAAATTGAACCTGTGACTTGTGGTGCTGCTCTTTGCTCGGTGCTGACACTGCAGTACTGTTGGTTGACTTTATTGTTGCAGATTATTAAACAGAGGGGCAGTTATAGGAAAGGAGAATTGTCCAGGTCCTCCCTTGAGACAGGCAGAGAGAGAGAGAGAGAGAGAGAGAGAGAGAGATGGACAGGGGGGAGATGAAGTGAAACACAACAGTCAGGCTGGTGATTCCTTTTCAGGACTTTTAAACATGCTAAACATGTTCTATATTCCCAGCAAGCACACGTTGCTATAAGATGACAGCTTCAATAATAATTCCTCACAATCTTCTAGAGTAAATCCTCTACCGTGATCACAACATACCGTTAATACTTTTTCACACACATTTGTCTCCTTGTAATACATTGTGCTGGTGATGGAGAGATAGAGAGATACAATTCCTCGATTCATGTTCGTCACAAATTCTGACAGTCAGGTATAGTTTTATTAGTGAATGGAGGGCAAGTGTTGGCATGTAAATAGACTTTCATCTCCCACCCAAAAACATCTTCAGCCCCTTTAAATCATGTGCGCCGTCAGCAGCATATTGATTTTACATTGCAGATATGAAGTCTGCAGGTGTTCAAGGTTGACAAGGACGACTGTGAGCTGCCAAGTCCAATATTAGTCATCACATCATCAAAGGGCGCACTGCCTCATCAGCCAATCACAGCGCTGCATCACGAGCGTGTGTTTTTGTGAAGCATTCTGCAAGTGTGAAATGACATTTAAATTGTTTGGAAAATTACATTTTGTTTGTTAGGTTTGGTCATATAGTTACATTCCTGCAATTTTTGCAAGAGAGTAAGCGATGCTTATTGTAGTCACTTATAACAGTTACTGCTAATGTCAACAAAAGAGGGCTAATTATTCCAACCATAGTCATGTAAAATCAGCATATAGTACTGTACTCTATACGTCACCTATTGAGAGGCAAGAGCTCCAGGAAAACAGTTTGATAGCAGCATTTTAAACTGGCACATGTGGAAAGGTTAGCAAAATTTTGTCCTTGACACGATATACACAATCCTTCTTATAAACTGCATGTCGTACTGAGGACCTGCTGTATACTGAAGAGTTTTCAACTGATGACATTTGCGCATGCTTACGATTTTGTAAAGCTGCTTTCGGGTTTTTTTTGCTTTCCTTTTGTGGTCTTTTCCTTTTTTTTCATACAGAACTATTCAAGAGGCATTGTAACTGAATGTCCAAGAAAGTAGGATACACAAAACGGGGAAAAACAGTGAATAAAAACTGTTGCACACAAATCATAAGAAAACAATAAAGACAAGCTCTTTGTTTGTGAGCACAAAATCAAAGAATGCCAGTGTCCATGTGAGGGACTTCTGTTCTGTTGCTGCCTTTGTTTGAAGTTTCATGTGTTTCTTTTTTAATATTCTTCTGCTGAATGTTGAATAAACATTCGGGCACAAGCTATAATGAGTTCTGCGTGTCTGGTGTGTAAAGAAAGGTGGGCAAGCGGTTCGTTAACAGACTGGGTTTTGTCACAAAGTGGGTGTTGACGGATTTTCTGGGTTTTGTGGCTGAATTGACGATGGAGACGCATCATTAGCTTAGTGGGGTGAAATAATAGCATGTGCTTCTGTTCCTTTAGCTTTGTTTAGCGTAGCGTCCCAGCCTCCCGGGATGAAACATAGGGAAATAGGTGTTTCTTTCTGTACCGAGTGAATGTTTGCAGCCCTAACAAGACACCCAGGAATAGGAGTTTTATACGCAGAATAAACTAAGCACATTCTGGGGGCCCAGAGAGCCTCAGCGGCTCCTAATGCTCCCCTGACACTGCGATTGATGCTCCAGTTACTTTCCTGCGCTTGAAACCTCCTACAGGAACAGCTGTCCCTATATGAGCTTTATTTGCCTTAAACTAGTTCAAAAACACAAGGCTGACCTTAAATCATTTTAACAGCCCGAAATTGCTACCAAGGAAGTTTATTTGACACTCATTTGCTTCAGTCATAGTAAAAACAATCCATTATGGTAAGTAGCGCAGGATTTAAACATATGGATATGGGCTCGTGCACAACAGGCTTGTATGGGTAGCATATTAGACATAAACAATCTTTTATATATTGTCATTTTTAGTACTGTATTCTGTACTAAAATGATAATAAAAACAGGCAGTTTGAAAAGAAAACCTTATGATAGAAAACCTTATGTGGTATACTGAGGATAAATAGTATATATATTTAGATAATAGATAAAATATAAAGTACATAATATATATGGTATAGGTCTACTGCTGACAGATGCACAAGAACTAAATGGATTATCTTGTAAACAATGCAAAGCTAAAA
>JAZGTI010004629.1:0-27542 GCA_036877585.1 Botia kubotai
TATATTGTGGTAGAATTTTAAATATATGTGTGTAAACATAGTACTAGATGTGTGTAAGCAAATATAAACTAAATATATACTATAAAATCATTAAAATGATCTATTACTTCTGGTGTAATAGATGTAAAACATACATATATTTAAACTTTGCATAAAACATACAGTAAAGGGCATATATGTGTGACTAATTAACACTTCATGTTGACTTCAAGCCTTGTTTCACTTATATAAACCTCAGCTGTAGAACTTTAAGATTGACTGGATGTCCTGGAAGGCCAAATCTGCCTGTGGGCGCTGATGAACAAATAGCAAACCTTCTTTATCAGTGTATGACGGTTGTCTGTTAAAGCTAATTTTTAGCCCCAATGAGCCTTAAACATATGTGGACTTAAGTCATCCATTAGGCAGTCTTCTACAGTGGGAGAAAAATAATTTGTTGTTGGTTGGTCAGCCCTTACTTTTAACAACCCTTTTCAGTTCATATGTTCTCACAGAGGACGTTAGAAATACACACAGCTTCTGTTTTTTATAGTAGCCCTTTCCCTGATTATTTTTGGTTTTGCAATCAGCACAGGACTGTGTAACTGATTATTAAATTGATAAAAGTCTTTCAGTTTGGGGGGTGGATGAGGTGAAAGATCAGTGTTTTGTAATAACTAGTTTACATACATCAGGATGCACACCACACAATTTAACCCAATTTCTCTTTATGCCAGTTATTTGGGTTTAATGTATATTTAAATACAACTGTAATAGAACAAAAATTAAAATACAATTCTAAATGTTTCAGTTGAACAGACATAACAAAGTGCACTGTTATTATTAAAGAGAATAAACACCATCAGTCAAAGGTTTGGAAACATTTATTTTTACTAAAATAATTTACATTTATGCATTTCACAAACACTTTTATTTAAAGTGTTATTTAAAGTTTATTAGGCTATACTTTTATATTTTACTATAGTTGACCAATATGTGTTTCCTGGGATTCAAACCCACAACCTTTTAATGCTTACACAATGCGCTACCAGTTGAGCTACAAGAACAAGTTAACAAGTTTAAAAATTTGTTCACTATATAACTCCCATACTAAAATATAAAAACTAGCAGAATGAGAAAGTGTTCACCAACGTCTGAATGGTAGAGGGATGAACTGGTTAATGTCAAAACACTAAGTTTTAACAGGCCTGTACACAGAACCACTAAAATTTTAATAGAAATTATACCATGAAAAATCTTTTCAACATTCAGAGACCCACAGGAGCAAAACTGCAATAATTGTTTTATATATATTATTTATTAGTATTATGTATTCATCTTTAATTAATGTTAATGCCAATACTATTATTAATTGTTTGTTTGTTGATGTTAGTTCATGTGAATTGTCATTGAACTAATATTAACAGAGGCCACTTTTGATTTAAAAAATAATTTCAAAATTAACATGGACTAAGATTATTTAAATGTAATTTGTGGGCTAAAATGATATATAATTACATTAACTATAATTACATTAAATATAATTACAGCAGCTTTAGGAAGGACACTAACACCCCAGGAGTCCTGCTGGGTGAGAAGTGAGAAATAACAGCCGCCAATTGGACCCTAAACTCAGATCAGAGCTTTTGCTCTCTCCCGCTGAGCTATGCTGAGAGTGAAGGATAAAGAGAAAGTGTTACACTGCTCGTAAAGATGAATGACACATACCTGAGAGGTCTCCACATACTGACTTTTTTAAAGGAACAATTCACTTTATTGACATGTGTGCAATTGTATTTTTTGTCTCTACAGGAGTAACAGAGTAAACAATTTATGCACAGGGTCATAAATACAACATGGAATGTTTTTTCTTTGAGATTATGTCAATGCCGGGATTGAAAAATGTGTAGATCTGGAAAGACTTCAGTGCTTTGATAACCAATGTTTACAGACTGTCAATAAATAACTTGCTAATTCCACTTTCCAGACACTTATATGGCTAATGTTCTTCATCTCTTTTTCAGGTGGGCTTTGTATTCCATACAGTGTGTTCTGATTAATTTTGTGCTGAATATTTTTATGCAGAAGACAAAGGAAAACATTCACACCACTGCTCTATTGAAAATTCAATACATCAAAATACAATAGCTTTTATTATTCTCATTTGTAAGGCACTTTTGTTAAAGCCATCTGATACATTAAAGTGCATTTGGTTTGTCTACCGGACACACATGTAGCTTAATATATCTTTTGCAGGCAATATTATAATAGAACCAAAGTCAAAACACAAATCAACATAGCAAAGCTAATAGCAACTTGCAAAGTTTTATTGAATACTCATGATCAACATTGGAGATCAGAGAGTCAAAGTCCACACGCAGCCAATAGCTCAGCTGAATCTTTGACCCCTTTGCTCTGAAACAGGTTGGCAGTGTTCTCTAATGTTGTCATGTAGACTGTGTACTAGGAGGGATTACGACATTCTCCTTGTACAGAACAGAATCTGGACCGAATGCCCCAGCCTGGCCTTATCAAAGGGGACATTCAAATAAGTTCTGGCTCTTACAAGGAAAACCGAAGAGAGACATGTGGTATGAAACTGACATCGACACTGACATTCTGTGTTTGCTAGATTAGTTTACTTAAACTCGTACTCTGATGGGCTGACAGCATGAGCACAAATCATAAGCACATTTTTGCCCCGTATTTTATATAGGACAGTAATGCGCTTTCTTTTTACAAAAGATTTAGAATTTTAGTTAATATAGTTAACAACATTTTGGGATCTGTCCAGATACAGTTTAAGAAAATGATTTACACAAATAAGCAATAAAGAGTAAATGAATATAAAAAAAGTTATAAGGTTATAGGTTATGCAAAGGTTATACAAAATACAAATACTCACGGATTGGCAACAGTGTTGGTTTCCCGTTTCCACATGCCTTAGATGTGTTCTTTGTCTAATTCACAATCTCTCTGTCCAAGCATCTTGCCCTTTGTCTCAGACCATCTCAGATTCGATGCCACAAATACTCGCAGAGCTCACAGAGTGTTTGTTCAGCGCAGAGAGCTTTGTTCATAATTGAGTGTGATCAGATCATTTAATGGGATCAGATTACAAACTTAAAGATGCATTATTAGGAAAAATGTTGATCTGAAAGCATTACAAAAGATGCAAAATATTCAACATCTGAGGCCTGTCTGGGTCATCTAAACAATTTCATTTAAAAAAGGTTACTGTTTAACTTATATTTCATGTTTTTCCATGTTGGACCCAAATTACTAGAATCATATCAAGTGTCATATCACCTCCCCCATCCTCTCAGTCAGTGACTTTGAACCCAGCTCATCCTGTGAGGAGTCAGAGGGGTTTTGGTCGCCTCCACATAAACCTCAGGCCCACCCCATCCCCGGTGACCCTTATAAAATAGAAAACTTTGGCTCCAGATCCACAGTCTCTTCCCAGACCAGCTACTTTAACAGGTAAGCCGCCAAGTAATTAACATTGTTGTATTACTGACTAACTAAGGACACAATTTTATGTTTAGCAACAGTTGGGAAGTTTTGGGAAGTTATGAACCATTAGCATAACAGGCTAAAGATTTTGATGTTTTGATAGCGGGTTTGTTTTAATATCAAGGATGAACCCTGATTGAAATACGTCAGTTTTTTTGTGGATGATGTAACCTGTTGATGGCATCTGGCTATCTCTCAAATCTTGATCAGGCTTTTGATGCTTACCTCAAATTAAACAGATCTATCATTACTGTGTCCAAGTTAATCCAGAGGATTTTAGATGCAGCCGATAAAGGCTAATCTGGTTGCAAAGTCTTTGTAACTGTCTAATCTGGGATAAAACCAATCCAGAAAAGTGAATGCAACTAGTCCTACTATAGTTCTATTATCACTATACAGTCCTAAATCACTGTACTTCGCTATTACAATACTTACAGAGTGACATCCTTTTACTGAATTATGATGTAGCCACTGTTGACTCTCATTACAAATCTAAAGCACATGCATTTATTGTGAGCTGCTTCATTATAATAAAAACATCTGATGTTTTTATTTTCTGAGATCCATGATGAGATTTGTAGCCCTCGCTCTCTTGGCTTTGCTGGCAGGTATAAAAACTCCCTACTTCTTTTCTATTTAATCTTTCTATTTAATTTGTAATTTTTGTTGTTTAACTAAAAATATATGTAAATTTTCATAAAACAAGATACATTTACTTCAGAAGAAAATCTGTGTAAGAGTAACACTCCAATATTATGATACTTTGACTTGTCTTACCCCATTCGCTATTTGTTTTGAAAATGATATCTTGCAGGTTTGACATATCAGAAAAATTTAAAAAGTATTAAAACATCTTTAGCTAACTGAAACTAAATATTATATAATGGACACTTTCTTGCCTCAGGTTGCCAGGCCCGTTTCCTGCAGGACGAAGCCCCTTCACAATTTGATTATGCGAAGTCCACGCTGCAGGTCTATGCGGATCAGATGAAGCAGTATGCACACAAAGCCCTTAATCACCTTGACGACACAGAGTTCAAGGACTACAAGTAAGAAACCAAACTAACTTCCCTTTGTTAACATTTCACACAGCATTAGTGCAGTTCTCTGAACAGCAGCATGCAGGTATTAGGTTTAAAATAAATATAAATCTGATAGGGCAGAACTCATTTGATAATTCAATTTACAATTTAATTTAACTTACTCCAGGATTGTGAAAAATAGGTGTGATGGAACCATGTGATTAATTTAAAAGTTGTTTTAGAGGTGGAGAGTTTTAAAATTTCTATCGGTCACTAGTCAAAACTTCCGTATCAATTCCAGTTACAACTACAATCTACTTTGTTTGCTTCTCCTGTCTAGAGAGTTCCTGACCCAGTCTGTGGACAACATCCATGGCTATTTCCAGCATGCCTTTCAAGCTATTACCCCAGTTGGTACCCAGGTTCTGCAGTTCACCACCCCAATCCGTGAAAAGCTGACAAAGGATGTGGAGGACCTCCGAAAGCAGATTGAACCCAAGCGTGCAGAGCTGAGGCAGGTGCTGGAGAAGCACTTTCAGGAGTACAACAATGAGCTGAAGCCATTCGTCGAAGAGTACTTGGTCAAGCAGCGACAGGAAATGGAGGCATTGAAGACCAAGTTGGAGCCTGTGGTCAAGAACATGAAAGAGAGAATCGCAACTAACTGGGAAGAGACCAAGAACAAGCTGGTTCCCATTGTAGAGGCTGTGCGTGACAAGGTGACAGAGAACCTCCAAGAGCTGAAGACTCAATTTGAGCCCTACATCCAAGAATATAAGGAACAAATGGAGAAGAACGTCAAGGATTTCCGTGAGAGCGTAAGATCTGGAGAAGTAAGGAAGAGGATAACTGAACTGGGTGAGCAGGTGAAGCCCCACTTTGAGGCTATTGTTGCAGCAGTCCAAAAGGCCATTAACAAGGAGTAAAGCAATCTTTTTAACATTTCCCTTGCATTCTTCCTTTCTACTTACACAAACTACCAACACCTTAGCCTGTTGCCCTGTTGCGCTTTTCACAATGCTCACAATACACTCATATTTGTACTTTTCCCAAACTATCACAACTATACACAGATTACAAAATAGCTACAAATATATGAACATTGTTTGGTTTAACATTCATAAATGTTTAGCAAAAATCTTTGTTAAGCTGCCTTTTGATAAAAACTGATTTTTGTTTAATGCAATAAAAATAAAACTTTCATACTGTTTCTTCTGTGTCTTTCAATTTTGTTTGTCTTGTTCAATTTTTGTTTTGTTCAATTTTGTTTGTATAGTTATAGTATTATTGAAACCAGAGTGCAAATGAATCCTCCTCATTTACATGTAAGCATTTAGCAGATGCTTCCAAAATAACAACGTTACAATGTGAGAAAAACAATGAAGCATGTACGAAGCAATGAATGTATCACAGGGAGGCAATAATATGAAGTGCTGTACAAAGTTACAAAATTACAACAATTGTTCAAGATGATATGTGTTGCAGTATAGAGAAAAAGGTTAGAGGTAATTTTTTTAAGGGGGGCAGCATGTTTTTGTCAAGTGTTCACAGAAGAGACATGTTTTAGCTGGATGAAGGGTAATGAGCAGGATAATGATTTTGTGGAGCAGCATAGTTACATTTTGATTTTAACCAAAATGTAGCAATTACACAATTACACATCAAGATTTAAAATTTTGTTTATCTATTTGAAAAAGAATTAGAAGACAGTAGCTTTAATAAAACCATTTTGTTTATTCCAGATATGATTAATGAGTTAATTATAAAAATGTCTCCAGTAATCAATAGATCCTGATCTGATAGTGATCTGTTGTTTATTAGTAATGGCACAAGATGGATGAGGCAGCCATATTAATGCCCTGAAAAAGACCATGTCAACGCCAAACAATAATAATTTAGTTACGATTCACATTCTGTGCTGTTTAGGTTAGTGACTTAATGGCAAGGGCTGTTCTTATTGTCCTATGTGGATTGATTTGCATTTAATCTAACAATATAGTAAAGTTCTGGCAATACATCAGGACTTATGTCTGCAGCCCATGTCTCCAATGTTTCCACAAAATTGCCTTATGAGATAAACTAGATGCAAATGAATGGTGACACGAACATTCACAGCTATAAAATCAATATGTATTGATATAAAGCTCACAATATTTTATAAGAATCTGATGAGAAATTAGTTGAGATTTGACTTATGATTACAGGCCTTGGTATTATGACCAAATCTAAGTAGACATTGTTCCAAAACATTTACATTTGTTTTGCATTGCTGTACACTGCATTCAAGGTACAATTCTAGTGCTACTAGTACTAGTACTACTATCAGTTGAGCAGGAACACAAAAATCAAAGGTCACCACTAGAGCTTCACAGCAGGTTGTTAAGCAGAACAATGGTGAAAGAGTCCAATTAGCCCTGCATTGAGTGTTGCAGACGTGACACTGGGCTATTCAATCATTTGCTGCCACACACCAACTAATTCTTCTGTTCTCACTCAATAATCTGGGATGACGTGTAATTAACAAATACTTGAGTTTAATACAGAGTACGTTTGCGGGCATTGTGTGTCAGAGGTTGTAAGTGAGTGAAATGAATGAGGTGTTAAAAAATTGGATTATTGGTTTCTCAGGTTATATAAAGCCGTGACTGCATGATCCAGACTCATAACTGCATGGAATCAGAAACTCTCAGATCCCTTAAGACGACACCATTTTAACGTGTATGTGACTGGATATACCGTTACACCAGATTTCCTGTGCATAGCAGTACTATGAATGGTAATATTCCGATTTTATTTTTACGTTGTGAATCTTAGATTTGTTTTCAGATTGTGAGAAATCTTTCCACAAGAATGTCTGATTATCATGTGGTTTATGTTTAAACTGTAGTGTCTCCAGACAATGAGCGGTCCTGTGCCAAAGCCCCTGAAGTTGCCAGTGTCAGAGTTCAGCTGGAAATGCAGAGCTTGTGGAAGCAGTTTGACCAGCTGGGAACTGAAATGATTGTGACAAAGGCTGGAAGGTTTCTTCAGTTATAACATGTTAATATTACATTAAGAACATTAGAATTTTTGCACGTGACAATGTGGAAAAATTGTGGAATGTTCTTTTTAAAGAACCTTTTAATAACATTGAGAGAAAAATTTATTTTTCAGAGGTTTCTCTTTCATAGCTGAGATTTGGAGATCTCATACTTCATTGAAGTATCTGCTTTGTGTCAAATGTTTCTCCTAGAATTGCTTACAAGAAATAAAAACAGACACAAATAAGACATAAAATACACTTAAGAAATTAGAGAGTATGGAGCTATAAAATTAATGTAGATTTTATCTGAATTTGGGTAAATTTGATAAATTTGAGTTCATGGTACAATCTTCAATACTGATTTTTACTTGCAGACCTGGCAAATTAGTCCCACCTTAATGATAGTCACTTAAGCATAATACCAAAAGTTAAAGAAAAAAAAGTAATACTGATACCTGTTATGGAATAGTGTTTGCGGAGATGGAGTAACTAGGACGAAGGAGCGGAATGCGGAATAACTAACAGAAAGATATTTAATAACATGAGAACATACAAACACTAACTGTTCATTCAAAACAAGGGAGGAGAAACAACAGACGTACAGTAGCGTTGAAATACAACTAATAACAATCCACAATAATTCACAATAACCGACAACCATCACAGGACAAAGGAGAACTTAAATAGGAGTACAAATCAGGGTGAAACAGGTGATCATATTTATTAACAAAACAGGAAGTAAACCAAATACAGAAAAAACGGAACGAAACAGGAAACTACAAAATAAGAGTCCGGACACCGTTACAATACCTTAGCAAACACTAGTTATTTGTTGTGGTTGTTATTAAGCAGATGTATGATTTCTGATGTATGATCTTTGTAGGACCTTTGTTGAATCTTTGTATATTGACTCATGATTTCTTGTTGTCCTACAGAAGGATGTTTCCTACATTTCAGGTGCACATCTCAGGCATGGACCCAGCAGCAGAATATATTCTCTTAATGGACTTCATTCCTATGGATGACAAGCGGTACAGGTATCAAGGATTACAATTACAAACCATTACAATTACAAATTTTAGCAGGTAAATGTGAGTACATTTACAATAGCAGGTTTTATATTCCTTAGATACATTCAAACAACGATGTAAAGAGAAACCATAAATGTTTTGAATGCTCGAACAATACAAAAATGCTTTACAAAAGGTTCCATTGTCATGTTCATGTTCTGTTTGCTTGTTCTATTTCTTGTTTCCACATTCAGTTAGTAATCATCTTGTTAGCTTTATTTTTTTCCTTGTTTGTTACTATAGTTACAAAACCCATTGTGTTCTTAGTTTCCTTGGTTGCTAATTGATATCACCGGTGCCTATTTTGGTTCAGTCATCTTTCCTTGTTCAGTCCACAGTTCCTTGTGTTTCCTAGTCTAGTTAGGTCTCTTGTGATTTCCAAGTTGTTTATTAAAGACTGAATTTCAATATTAAAAACATTTAGTGTTTATTAATCTTTTTTTAATGTTAACTTGAACATTTACTATTAGCCTACATTTTAAAAGCAAAAGTTCCTGTGCTTGTTAACATTAGTTAATGCACAATGAACTAACATGAATAAGCAATGTATTTATATTATCATTAACAAAGACTAAAAATGTTGTTGATTGTTAGCTAATGCATTTATTAATGGTTAAATGGTTATGTATGAAATGCATTCAAAGAGTTCTGATTTATTACCCTCTGCTTATGCACTTGCTGCATTAATAAAGGCATGTTTTGAATGTTCGTCTGTGTTTGTGTAGATATGCATTCCATAGCTCCTCCTGGTTGGTTGCTGGACGTGGGGATATAGTGGCCCCTGGAAGAGTTCACTTTCACCCTGACTCGCCTGCACGTGGGGCCCAGTGGGTAAAGCAGACAGTGTCATTTGACCGCCTCAAACTTACCAACAATCTGCTGGATGATAACGGCCATGTAAGACACAAACACATACTTGAGTTACTTTTTAAGATGCATGTCTGGCTTCCTGCAGAGATTTAAACAAATGTGCTTATATCCAGATGATTCTGAACTCCATGCATTGGTACCAGCCGCGGCTACATGTGGTGCTGGTTGACAGGAGCAAAAACAGCCAGCAATTTGCTCATTGCAACTTCTGCACGTTCACCTTTCCAGAGACCCGCTTCATCGCAGTCACCGCTTACCAGAACCACAGGGTATCAGATGGCACAATTCATCCATGTTCTTAATATATCTTAGCTTATCTTGAGTTAATGCTTATGCCCAGAACTACGGAGCAGGTTTCAATTACTGACTGTTGGCATAGCGCAATCTAGGCTAGACTAACAAATCTTTTTGTTCTAAATTATAGCTCATAGCAACCACTATGTAAAGTGGTCTTAATATATTTATTTATATTTATATTGTTCTAAATGCAGTGATAGGATGTCCTACATGCCTGTCAAAATCTGTATACAGTATGTGTCAGAGGAGGTGTGGCTTTGGACAGTCCTCTAAAGGAAGGGGGCAGGATCTTATTCTTTCAAAAGCTATTGGTTGCTATTGCTGACCTCTTTGAAATTGTCTACCCTACCTTAAACAACTAAGCTCCATATTTAGCTTGATCTGAGTTTACTTTTTTTCAAGTAAAAGTAAAAGTTTTGTCTGATTGCCATAGTGCAGTTGGCCTCTGTTGGTAAACAAGGGAGAAACTAAAACTAAATACACTTATATCTATCATGATATTAATTTATCATGATTATAATAATGGATATATGTACTTCCTTTAATATGTAACTGTCCAATGTGATTGGAAACCGTCCAATAATAAGTTCATCAAATTGACAAATTGTAATTGTAGTGAAATCTTTCCTGTCATAGATTACCCAGCTGAAGATAGCCTGCAACCCGTTCGCAAAGGGCTTTCGTACAGCAGAGTCTGAAAACAGGTACACTGTTGGGGCAACATTATTCGAGATACTGTAAGTCATGAGACTAACACTGATGGTGGGTTCTTCTAGAATTTATAACATATACAAAAGATAACATCTGATACTTCTCTTGACATAAATTTAGTTACTTTAAGCTTATTATAAAAAGTAACTAATAATGATAATTATAAATCAATTGTAATTGCTAGTACTATACGGTCTATAATAATTATTTACTTGTTACGAGCATAATCATTTCATAAAATATTATTCAATTCAATTTTATTTATATAGCGCTTTTTACAATTATACATTGCTTCAAAACAGCTGTACATAAAAAAGTAGTAAAACACAGAGCAAATGTCTGACATGTTAATTGTATTATTGCAAATAATATGTGTGGGATAAGACTAATACTATAGTAGGCCTATAGTATGTTTACGAACAAAGAGCTGACTGAACCAATAAAGCCACAAAATTGTTAAGCAAAATACATGCATTCCAGCGTACATAAATTATAGTTAAGCAAAATACAAGCATTCCAGCTTACATAAGAAAGGTGTATAATAGGCTACATCATGGGACAGTGCTATAAGGGATTTGCAATAGTACCATGAACTACACAACATGCAAAAGCAGCGTACATACATACAAACAAATTTATGTCAAATTATATTAAATATATTATATATATTATAAATATAATATATAATATTATAAAATATATAATATATATATAATAACATGTATAATAAAACAGTTTATAATATATTATAAACTGTGTTATTTGTATAAATCCTTTATTAGGAGAGTTTCTAGTTTCTTTCATGTTATAAAACTTTTCTGGACTCTTTTCTGAAGTTTGATTGGATGAGTTGTGTTTGAAGCCATGTAAATGAGCTGATACAAGCACATATGTGACTTAACATCCAATTAATTTATACTAATGTGCTGGTCTAATGAGCTATATTAGTTGGGTAATAGGTGCACAGCCTCTCATGGCTTATTGATTCCATTAGTCTCTTATTCTCTAAAAAGTGCTTGAAACAAAAGTTATGACTGATGTGTTTTTAAGATGGTTCACTCACACCCCCAGATGTGACTCTTCTTTGCGGTCTTTGCCGTGGAAACTGCTAGAGGGAGCCCCCGTAAAGAATGCAGCTTGTGAAGACCAGATGGTACAAGAGGAACGGCACCTTAATCGTAAGTTCTGCTTGCATGCATAACATCACTCCAGACATGTTTTCAGCTTAATATATCATACAGGTAAACTGATGTACTAAATGCCATTAAAACTCACAGGTAAAAAGCAGATCCGAGAATATCAAAGTTGCAATATGCAGTACGTTGCTTTTCTGTTCACAGTGGTGATTGTAATATGTGTTGTTGTAAATCAGCTGTCAATGTTAATGCCAATGTCAAACTTCTCTCCAGGCTATCCAGAGCTTCATGAATCAGGTCTACAGACATCACTTGGTGAATGTCAGCTGTCATATAACGAAGGGATTTCCTGCAGCTCAGACAGAAGGAATAGGGAGTCACATGATCATTTCTGCACTGGCCCTGTGTTCTTCACATTGCCCTGTCAGTGGGACAGTTTGGGGAGACCAGAGAGAAGTCTGATTGGTAGCTAAAATGTGATGTGACATCAAAATATATTAATGTTAAAGGCAAACTGGATGTCCAAACAACATGACTTATCTTCAAGCCATTAAAAGTGTTCTTATTATAATATTACTGATAAAGCACAATGTTTATTGTAAGCTTGGTTTGCTTGAAATATTGTTCAAGCATTACCATTGTAATACCATGTTATTATTCAACATACACTGGAGTAGCATGCCTCTATAAAACCAAAAAATAGACGCCCTAACATGACTACTGCAACATGACTACTGCAGTACCAGGTATTGCCATCCAACAATCTGTCATTTTTGTAAGGGATTGTTGTATTTAAATGTAAAAATGGTTGCTTATTAAGTCTAAATTTATGTCAACATAAATTGATTTAGAAAATTTTAAGAATAATACGTTATGCCGCAAAAGTGTATATGATGCGTTTGATGTACAAACTTCAAACCCCACAATGCATCACTTCAGCTATTGACATTAGTTGTGGGTGCGCTAGGTACGTCTGGAGCCAGATTAATTATAGTAAAACAACTCATTAGGACGGATCGTTTCACAAAATCGATTCATAAAGCCAATTTACCGAGTTCTCGTTAAAATAAATAGAAATTCGCTAAAACAGTTGTTGCACAAATGCTTCGTGAATAACGTTGACCGAATCATTTAAAAGAACCGATTAAAAATGAACGATTCGCTTGTGAATCGGACATCGCAGCAGTGTGCGGATGCAGGGAAAATGGAGGAGTCCGGAGCACTCTGAGGACATAAAGATGTGGGTTACGGAGCTTTGCGACGTTAAATTGTCGAAAAAGAATGCAAAACGATGAACATAATACCGTGCGCTTCTCAATGGCACACATTCAACAGCAGGATAGTGAAGCGCTTTACCCTTCACCGCCAATTCACCATCTTTTTTTAATTCATTTAAATACAATGATGTCATTTTAAATCATTATTCTTAAAGAAGATTCAGGAAGGTTTTGTCATGGAATATCAAATGCTGTAATATCTCGAAGAATGTGGAAAACAAATGGTTGATGCGTATTGTGGATGAGGAGGATGTGGAAGACGGATGATAAAAACAGCAGAGCGAATGTCCCTTAATGCTCGAAGGGATTTGCAATTTTTCCGCATTTTTTTGTCGGCGTTATTTGCAAAACGACGTCATAAAATATCTGTCAGACGCGATCAGCAAAAACGAAAAGAGTTAAAAATCACTAAAAGATGAAAGTGCCGCGGGTAATTTTGTTTTCATGGGCATTATTGGCTTTTTGGCCGGTCACATTTTATGGTGGCAGCTCTGGATCAGTGCTTCTCCGTGTCCCCCTCCGGCAGGGGTCCTTCTTCCAGCCCGCGTCCCCCCGGGGTCCCTCTCGGGCTGTCCGGACACGAAGGGCAGCCGGTGGGATGAATTTTGTAAACATGATAGACAATCTCCGAGGGAAATCAGGACAAGGCTATTACATAGAAATGGCCGTAGGCACACCGTCCCAGAAGGTGAGATACGTTCATTGTTACACCGCGAATCTTATTGCTTCATACAATAGTGTACTCCTCGTCTAGAAATGTTCAAAATTGCATTCTACCAGTGGTCCGCACAGACCTCCCCGAGGCAGGGGCGGAGGAACTGAACATAACCAAATGTTTCTTTTTTACAGAATTTTACAGCACTAATATTAAAATTAATTTTTAACTTTATTTTTATTACTTTAATTATTTCTTTCATGTAAAGTATTGCTCTTAATTATGAAAATCTTTAAGAAAACGTCTTAGGGTCTGTATGTAACCTGGTTTCCTGAGAAAGGGAACAAGACACGGTGTCATGTCTTGACACTGGGGAACGTGTGCCCTGGTCTGAACACGTGTAAAATCACCCCTATCTATAGGCAGGTGAAGGTCATGTGATGGACATACTGTTGCCACAGTAAGGAAAGACCTGCCCTGGATGCTGTGATACACTGGCACAGAGAACATCATACACTTGTCAACCCAGGAGGACTTCAGCGCCTTGAATTGAATTCAAGTCTAAGCTGTAAAATCAAATAAATGTGTGTAGAGAAGACCTGCTACAGCACAGCACAAACATCACTCAGGTGCCCCCCAGACAGTGCTTTAGATGATGCTACACTCCTGGTAGAATGGGCTGCATTAGTCAGGGTTATAGCATCTATGATTTAGTGAAATAGGTGCTTTTTGATGGCAGCATTACCTCAGTTGCGACCCCCAAAACTGACTAGAAGCTGAGAGATCTTACACCACTGAATTGACAGGTGGATATAAATCTTCAAAGCTCTATCCGAACACAGTAAGCCTTTCCCAACGGATGAACGGCAGTTACCAGTGCATTGATACAGTCTCGTCTAGGTTGTAAAATCCAAACAGACAGGGTCTACAGAAAGTAGTTCCCCTACCCTCTTGGGCGATGTCAGAGCTAATATTAGAGCCACCTTGAAAGTCAGAAATGTATCTAAGCCTCACTCTAAAGGCTCAAATAGAGCCCTAGATAAGCTCCTTAAAACTACAGTGTGCGACAGAAAGGCCTTACCCGTCAGCCACCATGCAGAAAATGATACACCAAAGGATGTCTCCCAGTAGAGGCTCCATCAACAGGTTCATGGCTATCAGAAACAGTGACCACATAAAACTTGAGGCGCTCTTGAAGGAATTTCAGCGCTGAACCAACAGGAGAGTGAACTGTGTCAACATGGTGTTGCTCAAACCTTAACACAAAGAACTGACACTTTAGGGCATAGTTTCCTAATAGACAGTGCTCTGGAATTCAGAATGGTCTCTACAATCACAGTTGAGAGACCAGCATCTACGAGGTGGCTTTCCTCACGGACCAACCACAGTTTCCTATTTTCCTGCCAGTGGTGAAAGTCTTGTTAGCTTCTCATGGATGAGTGCCTTTTTTCTAGCATTCTATGACTTCAGCACTGCCTCTAGGAGCCTGCGCACTTCACCCCAGCTGCCATTTGCTTTTTGTAGGTCATTTGACATCATCCTGCATTTTTTGACTGACATTCGAATGAGTTGGTGGTAATCTTGTTTAGTGGAGAGTCATTTTCGACATTTTTATACTGCTTTTACACCCACAAATAGAAGACGCAATTGCAAAAGTGTGTGTAAAAAAGTGTTTGCACATAGGCCTGGCTGTGTGGAAAAAAGAATAAAGATCAGACCGATCCCTACAACACTGTAACACTGTCATAGCCAATCAACAATAGGGGGCGTATGCACCAACTGTGAGTCGTTATCTGTGTTGCATAGCATGTTGTTATAGGTGTAGACACCAGATTATCGGAGAAACTTAGCAGCACTATAACAATGCACTAACAACAGAATAGCACACGCTAACAAATACCCAGAACACTAGTAACCACCTAGAAGCACCCAACTGTCAAGAACAACCACACAGCAACGAGCATCTTAGTCACTCCCTAGCTATCACCCAGAAACGTTAATTCATTATAAACACATAGAAAAATGTGAAAGTACAGTGTGTTCACTTTATGTTTCAGTTAAACATCTTGGTGGATACGGGCAGCAGTAATTTTGCAGTGGGTGCTGCTGCTCACCCATTTCTGCAAAGATACTACCATCGCTCTCTGTGAGTACTGCATAGACAATTAGTTCAGTAACCAATGGCACGCAAATGTTACAATTTGTTTACAATAAGTGATTCCAATTAGATTTTTATTACTGCAGTATAGTCTGCCTGTCACAAAATATATCACAACACAAAAAATCTCAGTGATCATGAAATATTAGTTAGAATAGTATTTTCTTTAAAAATAATACTTTTATTTAGAACTTTATAAAACTTTTATTTAGATTTCGGGGCGAAATGTGACAGAGTGGCCCCTGTCAGGAGTCCTGCTTTCTCTGTGTTTGTAGTTCAACATCGTACAGAGACCTTGGCCGCAGTGTGTATGTGCCGTACACACAGGGCCGCTGGGAAGGAGAGCTGGGCACTGATCTGGTGTCAGTTCCTCATGGGCCAAATGTTTCCCTGAGGGCCAACATCGCTGCCATCACCCAGTCTGACCGCTTCTTCATCAATGGATCCAACTGGGAGGGCATACTAGGGCTGGCCTACGCTGAGATTGCAAGGGTTGGTCCACATTGGGTTTTTGTGACATGTATGATTGGATTATCACACCCGATGCTTGCCCTGTGAATGGATGCTGACAGAAAATATGGGGAAGGAGAAATATTTAGTGTTTTTTTTTTGTAATGCATGTGTAATGCATTTTTCTGCTCCCATGTTGTAATCAAAAGGTAAATGCTGTAATTTAAATATTTTAATTGTTTTGTAGTTGGCAAATCATGATGTCACCTGATTCACCCCCACTTCTAGAAGAGGGCTGTATAAATAAAGATGCTTCTGATAGTTCTCTCTCATTCAGCCGGATGACACACTGGAGCCGTTCTTTGACTCTCTGCTGAGACAGACCAGCGTACCAAATGTCTTCTCCCTGCAGCTATGTGGAGCTGGATTCATGCAGAACTACAGCACAGGCAGTTCCACTGTAGGGGGCAGTATGGTGAGAAACACTTAAAGGGATACTCCAAATGCAAATTAGTCTATAAATTACTCTTAAGGCATCCTGTGTGTATATGACTTTCAGCTGAACAGAATCAGTTATATAATATCCTGGCTCTTCCCAGCTTTATGATGTCAGTCAATACACAAAGTATTTCGCAAATGTATCATTTCTCTTCAGAAGACATTTGTTAACAAACTGGAGTAGGATGGATTACATTAAAGATTAACAGAATCTTAAAATCTTAGGTAATTTATGGGCTAATTTTCCTTTTTTAGCTGGCGTACCCATTTAAATTGACTTAGAATCTTCCGCTTCTGCATTTGCTTGGAAATCTCATTTGTGGATATTCAAATATGATTCATCAAGATGCCACACCAGGTTTTGATATCAGTAGCTATGTGTCGATCCAAAGTTGCAAATTTAAATTATGTGTGAAATTAAAAACATTTCATAAAACATTTGCAAATAAAACACAGTTTCAATGCAGTGAGTGAAAGAGAACAAAATGGTAACATTGATGAACTGGCGCCACATATCACTAGGAAAAGTGGAAGTTGCGTCTATTTTTCGTATATAACAAATATTAAACAATATATGTTTTCAAGTATAACATTTAAAAATGTTTGGACCTTGTCTATCCAAATATACCTCTTGCTTTCTGTCATTTTTCTTATCACGTGATATGTTTGCTGAGGCAGATACATTTTTTTAAATGCACATTGAGGAATTTATTAAAACTTATGTGCATAAACGGATAAAAAAATCACATACATTGTTTTATGCACATTTTTAGAATGTAAGTACATCCTGGCATTTTAATTCAACATTACAAAAAAACAGCGTAAATGATGTAAACATTTTCAGTTCTAGCCAAAAAACAAAAATTTTAATAACAAAAAAGCATTAAATAAACAAATGTTGATTTAAAAAGTGAAATGATTTATAAAATGAGCAGTTGTTATTTAAATGTCTTTATTCTTATAGATCTTTGGGGGAATAGATCCATCATTATATGTTGGTGAGCTTTGGTACACACCAATCAGACGAGAATGGTATTACGAAGTCATCATAGTGCGCATTGAAGTTAACGGACAGGATCTCAATATGGACTGTAAAGAAGTAAGTGTGCTGTTTTGCCATTTATTACTGGAATAAACTGCTGATACTCTTTAAATGTAATTTCACTCTTCCCTTGATTTGATTTTTAAATTAGAATGCAGTTTAGTTGATAGCAGTTTGTTTATTTTTTTATTTGTACTATTTTAGTTTACTGTTGATGTGTCTGCATAAGCAATAATGTACAGTCAGAAGGTCATTATTGACACAAACACACGGCAGAGGCTGTACATTATCCTGCTTATTACACAGTTACCAAATGAATGAATGTTAAATATTGGCATACATTTAAAATATTATATTATGTCAGAATAAAGCACAGAGTGACAGATATGAAACATGCACAGCAATGTAAGAAATCTCTTCCCTGTTGTTCTCAGTCAAATGAGCCATTGCTAATAACAAACAACTCTCCCTCTCTCAGTATAATTATGATAAAAGTATTGTGGACAGTGGCACAACAAACCTGCGTCTCCCTCGGAAGGTGTTCCAGGCAGCTGTTAAGGCGATTGAAGCTGCCTCCTCGGTCAGTGACAAAAATACACTGTCACACAGTTTCTGAGGGTGTTTTAGTAACTGTAGGAGTGTGGCACTCGAAACACAACAATTGTGGGTTTGAGTTCCAGGCAACACACATACTGATGAAAGATATACTTAAATATACTGAAAGTTGTTTGGTTAAAAGTGTCTAGATGAATGTCTTGAGCATGTCCTTCTTTCCATTGTAGACCGAACAGTTTCCCTCAGGTTTTTGGCTGGGGGAGCAGCTGGTGTGTTGGCAGTCTGGCACCACACCCTGGCACATCTTTCCTGTGATCTCTCTCTATCTGATGAGTGAGAACAGAAACCAATCCTTCCGAATCTCCATCCTGCCACAGGTACAAAGTTTTTGGTAATGTGTGATGCTGTGTTTGTAATGTGATGCTACCATACTACAGGAACTACATAAACAAAGAAACACACTGAGAAGAGGCATAAAACAAACAAGACCAGACAACATAGACAGGAAACACTGGAGTATATAAAGACAGACTAAAGAGGGGTAAATGAGGGACAGGTGGAAACATTATACCCTTTTACACAGTAATCCTTGAAATGTTACTGTAAAATTACCAGTATGACTTTACCGGTAAATACACAAATATACTGTTCACACAAGCAATGGCATTCTTCCTTTTACCGGTAAGATTCCATTCACACATTGATACCAAAAAAACTGTAAACTCTGTGATGTCATTAACCATGATTGAACTCTAAACTGCTGTGCTGCTGCCAATGTTGTGTTTGAAAACATGAAAGGGGTTAATCAGGTTAAGTAAACAGGCACAGGAACAAGACACTAACAGGAATACACAGTCTACAAAATACAAGCTTCACAAAGTAATAAGACAGGACAGACACACAGAACGATGTGACCGCACACAGTATGTAAATTTTCAGTGTATTTTGAGACATTATAAGACAGTGTATTATAAGACAGGTTATCTTTTAAAACAACTGTGAATACTCCCACTATCAGTATGTTTACCTGGAAAATACTGCTTACACCAGAATGCTGATTATTGTGAGAAAGCAAAGTATTATACAAAATCAGTATTTGCACTTACGTTAGCAGTTCTCCACCTTCATAATACATGTGGAAAAACAGTAAGCAGCTTTCCACCTACCTTAACTCTTTAAAAAAGATGTTTCACAATGCCATAGAAGAACCATTTTTTAACTGTATGGTCCTGTTAAAAAACATTTATAGACCCTTTCGATTTTATAAAAGGTTCTTTGTAGTAAAAAAGGTTCTTTAGAACCTTGGTTCTTTGATGCAAATTTGGCGGCAATGGTTCTTTTAAAAACCTTTGAAATATATACATTATTGGGGAAATTGAAACATTACCAATAAAAATTGCCCAAAGCAAAAAACTCTGCAAGTGAAAAATGGCTAATGATTATTTGTAGTGCAAAGTGGGTAAATAGAAGGGCACTGTCTTAAAATTTGTTGTGACACGTCCTGCTGCCTAACTGTGACCCATGATAGCCAAAACTAAGTCATCAGCCCCCAGGACCAAACACTTATCTCAGGTTTGATCAAAATAACTTAAGGCACGCAGATGATATGAGCCACTTCCTCTTTCTTACCATAAATGTATTGCCTCGCCATGGCAACCCCATTTGAGTTAAAAAATCCCTTCACAAATTAGCATCTTCAGTGTCTTGACATAATGTTTGTGACGTTTGGGTACAATCACATGAATCCCCTAGGGGAGTATTTAAAAATTCAGAGCCTGCGATTGTCCACAGAATCCACTTTCATTACAAACGTCTGACCACCTGTTGGGCAGAGCCAATGAGTGTAATTTTAAAAGTTGTTCAGTTTAATGAGATGTTTGGTGGCTGTAGGTAAAATTAACCCCATCACTTTGGTTTAATGAAGGGAGTGCTACAGAGCCCTCCCACCATGCCCATATCTAAGCTTTTACCCACACCTAACAGTAGACTGGTATGTGTGCACCCAATTTCATACCATTTTAAACATGTAAAGAGCCTCATATACACATGAATATAGCTTTAAAGTTTGATGCTTTACCATGGAAATATATTTTAAGATATCACAAATCCTTCTAGACCTTTACATTAGCCATATTCCTATTTTTTTCTAACCAAGTCTAAAGTGACTTGGCAAAATGTAAGTGGACCATTTTAAAGTTTAAGTGACACTTCCTATTGCCAGTTGGTGGCGGTATGACCATGACTTACAAGTCATAAGGTCATCAGCTCACCACACCTAACATATTTACAAGCTTCAATATAAATCGCTCAACGCATTCTGCAGATATTAGAGACTTCCTGTTGCCATAATTATCACATCACCATGGCAACACTGCTTGAGAAATCAAAAATCCCTTTAAAATTTTGCTTCTTCGATGTCTTGGCAAAATGTTCACCTAAATCACATACATCCCCTAGAAGGACTGTTTAAAAATTCAGAGCCTGCAATTGTCATAAAATCCAAATTCAAATTCAAAATGGATGACTTCCTGTTAAATGGAGTTAATGAATGTAACTTTGAAAGTTGTTTGGCATGATGAGAACAATACATGTACCTGTAACATGGACCCAGGAGACAGTGAATGTGGATCCATATGCAGTTTATTAACAAAAAGACAAAACAATACAACAGGCAATGGTCAACACCGGCAAACAGGAATGGCAAGGGCATGGCAAAATCGTAATCCAAAACCAAGCAAGGGATCAGTGTAGGCAGCAAGGGTTCAAACAGTAAATCCAATCCAAGTCAATAACACAAAGCGATATCCAGGGATCCCACTCAGAATTGTTCACCAGGACAAAACAAGTCTTCGCACTGGAGTAGCCCATGGGGAGTGTTTAAGTAGTCATAAAATGGAGGATAATTGAGAACAGATGTGAACAATCAGCCAGGCATGTGGGATTATGGGAATAGAAGTCCTAATACTCAGGATGGTGACCTCAGGTGGGCATTGCAGGAATCAACAATTATTGTAAGCGACTTGAGTAAATATAAGTGGATGATTTTAATGTCTGTTGTAAGTGACACACTTCCTGCTTGCCAGTTGGTGGCCCTAAGTCCATGACTCACAATAACTATATCAATGTGATCAGACCCCAGGACCAAACATACAGTGCAAATTTGATGTCAATCACTTAATGTATACAGTAGATCTATCAGACACTTAGACCCTCAATGTATCAGACACTTCCTGTTTCCTATTTTTACTATAAATTTATTGCCTCGCCACTGCAACACCATTTGAGATATTAAAAATCCTTTTTTTTTTAAATTAGCATCTTCAGGGTCTCAGTGTGGTGGTGATTACATAAATCCCCTAGGAGATGTATTTAAAAGTTCATGACCGACTTCCTGTTGAGAAGAACTAATGCATTTCAGGAGAAAATTGTATACAATACAACCATTGTTCCATGTATACCAATACATGTACCAAGTTTTGTTCAGGTGCATACATATGTGATATATGCAGCATAATTTTTTTGCACCATTAAAAGGGGCACTGCCAAGCCCCTCTGCCACGCCCGTCTCCCAATAGGGCCTCCAAGAGCATCAACCAAAAGGTATATGTGACTCGCTGTTCATTTTCCACATACTGTACTTTTGTTGAAAAAACATTTGCTCACAGCTTAAAAATGCAAATGTCACCTTTAATGTGTTTCATAAAAACAAGGTCCCTTAAAAACAATATAATTTTGCAAAGGAACAGTGTTTGCATTAGACACGCCAATGATTCAATAAAGTACTTTCTAGGCAGCTCACAAGGTTTTGGAACAGAGCGTGTATTGTTTTAAGTAAGTAAGTCTTTCCAACTAAAGAGCATTGAGCGTTGCTCATTATCATTTTATCGGTGTGGGACTATGAACCTGTGTGTCTCTTGGCCTCTGTAGCAGTACCTGCGACCGGTGGAGGACGTGGCCTCAGCACAAGAGGACTGTTATAAATTTGCTGTCTCTCAGTCTAGCACTGGTACAGTAATGGGCGCCGTCATCATGGAGGGCTTCTATGTGATGTTCGATCGAGAACACAAACGCATTGGCTTTGCTGTCAGCACATGTCATGGTGAGAGCGGCAATTCCATCTATTTACAGCTGTAACAAAATGTATTTAGGCACTTAAAGAACAGCAAAATACATTTGAAAATTAGCTTGTAGTACTTAGCCTAAAGAAAATGACATCTGCTTTAATACTTTATGTTAAGGAATGATTTTTCAACCAAATATTTCAGAAAAGAAGCTCCAAAGCTGAAACGGTTAAAAACAAATTACAAAATGAAATAGAGGTAGTTCACTGCTGGTAAAATCCACTTTCAAGAAAATGTATCTGCCTATGCAGTAAAAAAGTTGCTACCTGACTAGAGAAAAAAGAGAGAAAGGCTGTTGTTTTCCTTTTTGCCAAATAGGTAGGAAAACGTCAGTGCACTAGGTCTTCTACCCTCTGTTGATCTGACTGCCCATGGGCAGTGAGATATAAAAATGTGCAAATAAAATATGTAGTTCCCTTTTTGTCACTTACTCAATGTTGTGTCCATGTAGTGACACTAGGGGTTAGACCTTGGGAGACCAATCACTTTTTCTTATCAGAAAACACCAATGAGAAAAATTCAAGCTTCCTTTCTTCCCAGAAGTGCACAACAAGCTCACAAAATAGTAAAAGGCACCTTTACTGACCATACATTGGTTGTGGGTTCATTCGTCCCCACCACCCTTGATTGTGGGGTAGCAAAGGATTACCTATGCAGACGGTAAAAATTAAGAAAAATAAAGAAAACAAACAGGATGCACTTTCTGCCGACTCTTTCTAAGCAAACTTTTTTTTTAAGTGCGTGACAAAATGAGCTGTAGCTCACTGAATACTTAATTTACAGGTTTAAAAAATATGTCTAAATAAAGCTTAAAATGTCTGCTATTAAATATACTAGTCCACATAAAAACAAGTATTCACTGATTAAGTAATATGCATGAACGTAAACAGAGTGCCAGTATCTTACTGTCAGCTCATTAGCGCTAATGTGACCATGCCCCGTCGCTATTCATAAGGTAATCGTTTCAGCGAGACTTGAGAATGGTAAACTCCCCTGAATAACGCCATAAAAAGCATCACTTTTATACATTGATTTCACTGACTTTTCTATGAGTTAAAAGAATGGCACACTACACGTGAGGAAGCCCTTCAGACCGTACTGGACAGCGAGGAAGAGTTTACTTTTTCTTCAGAGGAAGATTGTGATTCCGGTGAGGATGAGTTGCATTTTGAACAGCGACTGGATCCTGCAGAGGATTTCATTTCAAGCGAGTAAGTATTTTTATTTTTTATTAAGTATTGTATTTTTTCAGTCCTAAAATATAATATCTGTGAATTCAACATTTCATTACATTTAATGACATTGAAATATTTTGCAGAAGTAGTAAATGAATTGTAACTAAATTATATAGCGCATAAATGTAATAATGTAAGACTTCTTTCGTGAAATTGTCTGCCGCCTCTTTCTGAGTAAACTTTTTTCTGAAGCGTGTAAAAAAAGGGTGTAACTTAGCGAAAACTTACTTTAAAGATATGAAAAACATGTCTATGTAAAACATAAAACATCTGCTATTGAATGAGCTTCCACATCGCAAATAAATATTCGCTGATTATGTGATACGCGCAAGAGTAAAAAAGTATTCTGCAGGCACTCAATAGCACTAATGCGGACACACATCCCTCACTATTCATAAGGTTTTAGTTTCAGCGAGAGGTGAGAATGGTATGATGAAACTGTTCATAAAATAGACACTCAATAAAGACAAAACATAAAAGAATCTGCCACATGCTGTAAATATAAATTTAACTATTATTATTCAACTAGCCTATTGTTGCTTAATATAAAATCAGGTGTAATAGTTTACACACATGTGCTAATTTTCTAGTATATTATGTTTTATCCATCAGGTGGATTCGGGAAGGCCCACTTGTGTTTGTGAAATGGATGGATACACGAGAGGTCTCTGTCTGTTCAACAATCCATGCTGCTTTCACTGGAGACACTGTATGCAGAAGGATGAAAATACAGCATGCTTTGAAAACAACAACTATTCCATGTCCTGCACCTGTGACTGCCCTGGATCTGAGCTAGCCTCAAATCCCAGACATCTTGTCACTGCCGTGCACCCGATCTGCGTTGTTTGCAAGGCAGTACGTGGCAAAAAACAACAAACACCATGGAAATGCCAGGCATGCAATGTACACTTGTGTCTTCAGTTGAACAGGAACTGTTTCCAGAAGTGGCACAAAGATGTGTAATATTCTATACTTCATCTACTACCCATACATACATATGTTTACATGTACACTATTATTCGTTCATATATATAACAAGCAGAATAAAAATAAAAACGTGACTTTTCCTTTGACTTCTCTCATTCTTACTTCTATGGGCCATTAGGAGGCTCAGGTGTAAATCACATAAATATTTATGACCATTGACACTCCCTCGCATACAGTCTTTCTAACACCAAAACTGTCTTACAAAATGTAAATCAATCTATTGTTTTATGTGATATAATGTAAAACATGATTTTTACACCATTGTGTAGCAAAAACTCTAGTCTATCACATCCAGTACTCAAAGGTCTTGTAAACAGATTTTGTGTTTTCTGGCCTTATTTTAGTAACTTAAAAATTATCCTTTTTACCTTTTATGCATAAACACCATTTTCTCAAAAACACATGCATGCATATGGTTGAGATATTATTGTAGCACAGTTTGTGCTGAATACAGTGTAACCATACTTAAGCAATTAATAATGTTTTCAATTGCTTAAAAAAGAACAAATATCAGAGCATGTCTAAACTTTTACAGGAACCCAAAACCCCCCTCAGACTCCAGAGGGTTAAGGTCAGTTGGCTCATCGGGATGATATGGCTCGGCTATGCAGTTCAGTTTACCAGGTGCTCAACCAAGAACTGCGACGTCCTCTTCTCTATGGTTCAGTCCTTGGTGCAGCCCTGCATACAGAGGCAGGGTTTTACTTCATTGGGCCCAAAAACGATGCTTGCGGCCAATTCAAAATCAGCATGTCTTGAACTGGACTCTCCACAAACTCCCCTTCAAGATGCTTGCACAAAAGCGCATTCTAATGTGCAATATCTAGATTGGCTTATAGCTATAGACCTGAAGGCTGCATACCCCTGCATCTACCAAAGTCATGGAGGCTGCCCTTTTCCCTGTAAAAGAAGAAAGGCATACGAATTCTCAACTGATGTGGTCCTCAGACTTTTAGACCAATTGGGGTTTTGTGTCACCTGGGAAAAGAGCAAGCTTTCTCCATTGCAAAACCCTCTCGGGTTGATGCATATGCCCACATATAGTTGCAAAACCAAGTCCAGAGGTCGGCATGGAGCCACAGTTCATGTCACAGTTCAGTTTGGGTTGCTCCAATGTGTTTACGTTCTTTCAGCCTGTGGCTAAATTGATAATTCCTATGAGCTGGGGTTTCCATGCAGCAGATCTCAAGATGCAATGTCATAACAACAGATGTATCCAACACAGACTGGGGTATGGTATGCAGTGGGCATACAGTGCCGGAATCCTGGACAGGATTCTCACCTGCTTTGGCACATCAACTGCCTGAAGCTGCTGACAGTCTTGGCACAAAAAGTCACTCTCCGTGAAAAGTGGCAACTCAATCCCAATGGGTCCAGCTTATATGAAACTGCTTTAGAGTGGCACAGGTGGATCTCTTCATCTCTCACGAATCAACCCATTACCCGCTTTGGTATTCCCTGACTGCATACATACCCTAGTGCCCTGCGAAGCCTAATAACACTGACACTGTGCAAAGTAAAAGTAAAGGAGGGACCCTGATGGTGGCCCCCTTTTGGCCCCAACCAGACTTGGTTCCCAGAGTTGATGCTCCTCACAGCAGCCCCTCCCTGGCGTATACCCTTGAGAAAGACCTTCTATGGCACCTGAGGCCAGACCTTGAATGTCCAAATGTCTGGGCTTTAGATAAAACATGGAAGATCTAGGTTAACACCTTCACTCAGGCTAAAGCCCCTCCACCGGCCAGCTCTATGCCTTTAAATTGCATATTATTGTGGACTGGTGTTCTTCCCCAAGACCACTGGACATGCCCCATTGGATCTGTGCTGACATTCCTACAGGAGAGGTTGCCAGTGTGTGCTTCGCGTATCTACCTGGAATGCACAAAAGAATTCAAAAGATCTGAGCAGCTGTTTTTCTGCTTTGGAGGTAAGCAGAAAGAAAAGGCTCTGTCCAAACAGAGGTTATCTCATTGGATCTTGTGCACTCTCAACTTCAGGGATAGCCTCATCATTGGCCCTTGCAAAAGGCACCTCTCTAGCAGACATTTGCAGAGCTGCGGGTTGGGCCACACCCAATACCTTTTTAGACGTTTTAGAACCTCAGAATTGAATTGGTTTCTTCCACTGTGCGGCCTACCCAACAAGCACTTTGAGGAACTAAGGTTATGCATGCTATAGCACCTTTCCCCCCCTGGGGATAATAACGCTTGCTGTTGACTCCTCCTTTGGTGAACCCTGGACATTGTTTTCTATTCAGCCTGGAGTGCAACGGAGGGGCTCTTCATCTAGGTCTGTCATTCGTAGCTACCTGATTGCTGGTTGTCAGACCATCATGTGATATGTTGTCATTCCCATTTGTAGTCTCATATGAGTATCTCTCCACAGTCTGGTTTCCCTTCAGGAGTTCCACACTTATAGGAAACTGATGTGGAACTTGCCTTGCAGTTCATCTGATTTTCCACATGTAACCTCCCCTTAGGTAGGGTGTGGTCTTTGCAGTGTCTTCTGTACAATGCATTTGACCAACAGACTTGTTCTGCAGTAACCTTCTAGATGCCTTTTTTCAGGTGCCTTCAGTACGCACACTTCATGCCTTATCAGTGAGTTGAAAGGTTATGGACTCTTCGATGACTTGTTTCAGGCGTGCTATGCTTGTTGGTCAGCTGTGCCACTTGAGTCCGTAATGCGTTTTAGCCCTAGTGTCACTACATAACATAACATTGGGTGAGTGACAGAAAGCGACTGCCTCGGTTACATACGTAACGTCTTGTTTACATATGTAACCCCCGTTCCCTGAAGGAGGGAACGGAGACGTTACGTCAAGTGACTGACGTATGGGGTCTTGCTTGAGAGGCCAATCATCTTCGCGTAGTAAAAAATCGCGCCAATGGGCATCGGCCCGAGAGGAGAGAGCCAATGAGCATTTGGGCAAAGCGCAGTG
>JAZGTI010004630.1:0-24146 GCA_036877585.1 Botia kubotai
ACGTGATAATTATATTGTACAAACGTGATATTATATTGTAAGAACGTGAAAAGTATATTGTACAAACGTGATATTATATTGTAAGAACGTGATAAAGCTCAGATTTTTTTTTTACCTGGGTGGCAGCTCTACGCGCTTCCGTAGTATTGCAGCTAAGCTACACTTATTTTATTTTTGTAAGGTGAGCTGTGAGCGACAAATATGAGTCAATGCATTATGTCAACGAGAACGATTACTTAACTTAAAAAATTCATTAAACAACGATTCGTTCACAAAAGTAACATCACTACTGAGTGTAAAGAGCCTGTTTAAAACTGTAACCGGAATGGGAGAGCGGTGTTTTGTCGTGTTGTCCAAAATATGAAACGGAGACCGGATCTGTGCAGATTTAAGGGAGTTCAGAAAATCTAAACATAAATGTAGCCAAGCCACTAGGAGGCGGTGTTGTACCTACGATGGTAGGCACGATTCTCTTTAAATATGTACTTCGATTAGTAGATGAGCGGCATTTTAATTGTTTGGTGTGCAAGAACAATCTATCGCTGGAAGAACAATCAGTGATGTGTGTCTTAGACGTCTTCGTGCTGGTTATTCTGAAATGACTAAGTTGTGGATACCGAACGATCAACGCATATGATACATACTTAATTGGAGATGTCTTGAGTCTCTTATGCGGGTTATCTTGGGCTGGATGAGTGGCAGACGCAGCACAGCATACTGCACGTGAGGATTGACGATCTCTGGTGGGTCGTTTAATTTACCACCCTTTTATACGGGAGTGTTAGAAGTCTTTTCTTTTTTTTAGGAAGTGTATGGTGATGTTTACTGCCCTTTAATGGTGGACGTGTGTGTGATCAGTTAAACGTTTCAAAGGTATTTATTTTTTATTGTTATTGTTATTGTGAGGCTAGAATAGCTAGCATTTTAACATTGATTGTAATAAATTTATAGATAGTGGTTTCTATTTGAAATTGTAATGTTTGCTTTTCTTGTTATTTGGCATTTATGTAATTTAACTGCCCCACTTTCTTTTGTTGCTTAATGTTGTTTTCTCTTTTTATGATTGATCACTGTTTTTCGCACCTTCATTTTTTTGTATTTTGCTTTGTGACTAGTAATCCTGGTTTTGTAAATGCTATATTTTTTGAGAATTGCCCAGGACTTGTCTGTTGTATTTTTATTGGGTTATTCTTTTGTGTTCTAGCAAGGCCTTGGCATATAGCTTTGCTCAGTGGGATTACAGAAGAGGGGTATTCTTACTTTCATATGCACAAGTGTGGTGTGTTAGGGGTTTTGAATTTTCTTTTATGTATGAGTCAGTGTGTGGTGTAAGAAAATTGTAATTGCTTTTGGGTTTATTGTATTTTTTTTCAATTTTATTGGTTGGTATGATTTTTGAAGTGTTGTACTACCCTCTGAATTCTTGTATTTCCAGCTCATATGAGCAGTGTTTGTCCAGCTTGTGAGCACAATCAAATAGGATTATATTTATTGTATTTAATAAAGGTGAACCGTTATTTATAGTAATTCTGCCTTGAGTATATTCTTTGACTTAAATAGCTTGGCGGGACCCCTCTTTTGGTGGCCTTGGGATCTCCTACCCAGAGTAAATTGGAGTGCCGTAGTCAAGGATAGTTTCAAAAAAGAGACATATTTAACAACCCATCACATACATGTAAACCACAACATGACCATTGTTTATTAATCATGAACCAAGATGCTATACACATGTATTAACTTCCAAATTTAAAGCACACAGGGATATACATACATATAGACTAATCAAGAGGAAGAATCACCTGGACATAATTAGGGAGGGGTGACACTAAAGACTACAAAGACCAGGGACATGAACTACAAACCGTGACTTCAAAATAAAAGACATGACACTATAACAAAAAATATAGACGTTACACTAGCGGGTGTCAAAGGGGTTACAAGAGTATATTAGTAAAGCTACATAGCAAATAGTAATGAGAAAAGAGAGTAGTGAGAAGAGGTTTAGGGCAAGGCTAAGCACAAGCAAACCTCCGATTAAGTTCTGTCAGTGTCAGAAGATTTCAGACACTTTCCGTCAAACGAAGAACCAATAGGAGCGCTGAACCTGATGATGCAATTAGTGCAACAACTTCAAACCACCACAGTGAAAATGTCGAAACGAGTCAGGTAGGCAGTATAACAAGAGGAAATGCATGTAGTTAACAAAACTAATGCTACATATTGCTTTTGTTTGTTTGCTAGTTATTTTAGCGAGAGAACGCGGGTCACGGATTGATGATGTAAAACTCAGGACAAATCTTCTTGCGTATACGTCGCGTCTTGCCTGTCGTACAGTCTAACATTATGGGAACTGAGATCCTACAGTGTGACATAAGGATGATGTTCGTATTGTGTGACAGGTAACAATCGCAAAGAATTATTAAAAATCAGTGTGAGCCCGGCTTTACGTTATGTTAAGACAATCATATAAACATATCAGTGAATGCAAGCAGTTGCACAATTTTACCCAACAAATAAGTTTAATGCTGCAAAATAAACAAGGCCACCAATTGCAGTCATCAAAACAAATTTAATATAAAGCATATCCAGTAAGAGGGTAGAAGTTTTACTTTAAATGTGCAGTCCTCATAGAAACTCCTTCAGTCTCTGACAAGGAGAGGAAGATCACAGAAAGCAGGCTTTTCAAATAACTATAGTAACTAAAACTGTTAGACAAATGGAGTAAAGCAATAGTATAACATCTCTACTAGCCAGCTTCTTAATCCATTGAATGCAAGCTGCATCTTCTCTTTAAGCAATTTTGTTGAAAACAAACATATTGTTATTATATTGGCTTGAAAAAGTTAAAGCATCACTATTATTCTCTTGCATTCTTATTTTCTGGACAAGACTTCAGTACATAACTTGTCCCACACGGTTTGTCTTAGATGAAAGAGGGGTCAAATCTATGAAGGTAAATCAGTAGCAAAACTTGAGAGTTTGCGGATTAAATGTGAGAATTAATTAACATTAATATTCTTATTTGTAAGCTGAAATTTGCACTCACAGCCCTGATGTGAAGAGCTGAGTCTTTCAATTTGTACACACAGACAATAATCAAAAGACCCGTGTTTCGAAAATGAAGTTGCAGATTAATAGTTACAGATGTGTAAAATGACATTCACATAAACAAAATGAAAACCCGTGAAGCTGTTTTATTGGTCGTTGCTTGATCGAACAACGCCAGCATGACTGAGTAATGAACAGTGCCAGTGTGACTTGGCGTGCATAAATAAACATTTATATGCATATGTATGAGTTATTGTTAAAACTCTTGAACAATATTTTATTTAAATATAAATAGTTTTAATGGGATTTTGGATTCCAGTAAAAGAGTAGTAAAGTTGTTTTATTGGTTGGGGTCAGCCAATGAAATGGGACGTTTTTTATGCGATGATGTCACAACATAGGGCAGATCGTGCTGTTTTGGTGGTCCATGCGCAGCCTGTCATTGTGATGGAGGCATCGGGCAATCCCAGGGTAAGTTTTCCTTTTTTATCATGAAGACCACTTTCCACACGAAAATAACATTTTGCCACAGATAACAAGGTGATTATAACTCCAATGCGAAGTGTTGCACTGTGTTATCACTCTAAATTATGTTTCTTTTGAGACAATGGCCGATTGACTGTACATCCAGTTTATGACATTATAATGAAGCAACGTTATTCCAGAGTGCTGCGATGTAATCTTTTTACTGCTAAATTACCACTCCCCATGCTTTTACCTTCCAATAGATTGGATTGGACCTGATTTGATTTTAGAGTGGTGACTGGATTTATGGTTCCTGTCTGCCTTGCTGCAAGTGGTTTGTGTCTGTGCCTCTGCTTAGCCTTGCTCTGATTCTCTTTTCTCACTACTTTCTTTTCTTATTACTTTTTGGTGTCTAAATTCTTAAACGTAATTTGTTTGTGTATTGTTTACATTGTATTGAATTAATTAGATACCGCTAGGTTTTGATTGCTACTCACTACAGACGACTCAGTTTGGTTTGCACCATGCTAGCCGGTCAGATGTCTTCTGTTTACTGTGTTTACTGTCTTCATCTCCTGCGTTTTTCATCTATTCGAGCTTATCAAACAACTGCGGTAAGTAGGAAAACCTCATAAAACACGGTGAGTCATGGCATCTTCTCCTGTTATTGTAACATGCACTGTTTGCCACATGTTCAGTGTAGCCTTCTCTGTCAGAGGGTTTTACATGTGATAAAAATAGGCAAATAGCTGAGAGAGAAGATTTCAGAATTAGAAGACACGCATTAAGACTTTTCTTGAGGATAGTAAGAGTAATAGGGCTTTAGAGCAGACTTTGGATGCAACTAGGTCCATACATTGTCTATACAGGTCCATACGGTTGCAGATCCCCCGCAGCAAGGAAACTTTGTGACTGTGAGACGGCATAGCCGCAGAACAAAACACAGCTGTTCCGTTCTGATTACAGTTTTAAACAGGTTCTCCCCACTCAGTGACGCACCCACTGAGACACCTGTTGAAAGTGCCCTAGTTGTGAGTGTGCATCTTACTTTCAGTTTCTTCTTTATCTTACTCGCTCCGTAACCAATAAAGAATTCGTACTCCGTTTCCTTGTCAAAATTCTTCTTTTTAATATTGGTTATGATGTAAATAAAACAAATAAAAGAAAATAAACAAAACAAAGCCGAAATCTCAAATCACGGATGCGATTAAGAAAACTGTGTGACTCCACTGTATTCCCAAAAGCGCACTGCCGCCAGTCTCAACAGACGCGATTTTTAAAGAGACAGTACACATTTTAACATATGAATAAAGTAACTTTACAAATGCAAACAATCCAAAACAAAATGTTCAAAGTTGACATGCAATACAAAATAAAACATATTAGTAATTGAACCTAGGCAAAAATAAGCTCCTACATTACCACCCCCTAATTGTTCTCAAACTCTTTGAAACAATTACTTTAATTTAAACATAAGGAGCCATATAATTCTAATCCTTGGTGAAATCTTAAAGTCCAAAGCAACACAAATTTAGGGTTCTAAAGACATATTGCCTTCACTATATACTCATTCTGCCTCCTGCAACAGGCAAAGTTTTGTTATCAAAATGTTAGACACCAATTCCCGACACCAACGCTTCCAGAACAAATCATAAATGTACTGCACCTGTTTCCATCTGCGTCAGTCCTGGAGGCAATGATGGCTTTGTCTTGAGTAACAACAGGTGATTCAGAGTCAAAGCTTCCAGATCATTTATATCACTTGATGCTGCTGTGATTGGACGACTGTTGATCATAGCCTCTGCCTCACAGGAAACAGTGTGAAGACATTCCTCATCAAGAACTTGTTCCCTAATTGTAGCATTAAGGATTTTTCTTATTGAGCGTATCAGTCTCTCCCATGCCCTGCCATGGTGAGACCCAGTGGGAGGATTGGAAACCCACTTAATTCCTTGTTGACTGAGATGGTCCTGAATCTTGTGGGTTGTTCCATTGTTCAATGGATTGTCTTTACTCATGCTCAGCAGCTACAAAATTGGTCCCGTTGTCTGATCTGAGAACTTTCACTTGTCCCCTTCTGGCTACAAACTGACATATAGCATTTAGACAGGAATCAGTGTCCAACGAAGAAGCAACCTCGATGTGCACAGCACGAATTGCCAAGCAAGTGAAAATAAATCCATATTTATTCCACGTTTAACCATGAATGGTCCAAAGTAATCTACACCTACTTTTGTAAAAGGTGGATCATCTGGCGTCAGCCTGTCTGATGGTAAATCTGCCATCATTTGTTTTCCTGTAGAGCTATGTAAACGACGACAAGTAACACAACTTGCTAGCATTTTTCTGATTGCAGATAGGGCACCTGGTATCCAGTATTTCTGTTGCAGTAAAAATCTTTCTCTTTTGCACAAGTTCCAACAGCATAGATTTAAACTTTAGAATCCACGCTATGATGTGCTTTACACAAGAGGAGAAATGATTAATCAGTTGACTAACTGAATTGTTTCTGTGTTGGGTCTGTATTGAATTGACCAACACTGACCTCTTGATCTCTGGATCATCTGCAGATATCATAATTTGGTCCATGTTCTTTGGCCACTCTTCAGGGGGTTGGTAAAGAAATTCTGGGCCTGTGAACGATTTTTCATTTAGCAGGAAAGTGTTGACCCTTCTGCCCTCTTGAGGCACAATCCACTGGATTTGATGAAGTGTTAACGTGGTTCCACTGTTCGATGTTCAAGCTCTTTAGAATTGTTGTAACTCTGTTCGCCACAAATGTTCTGAATCGTGTGCTTTCGTTTCTAAGGTATTTAAGTACGGCTGTGCTGTCTGTCCAAAAGACTGAGAGTTTAAGTTTCAGTTGTAGCTCTCATCTTAACATCAGACCCATTTTTGTGGCCACTGTCGCAGCTGTTAGTTCCATTTGTGGAATTGTAGGCCTTTTTAAACTCTGGCCTTCTCTATAATCAATGCACAGTGTACCTGATTCTGTTGATTACGTAGAAGAAGATAGCTTGCTGTACCATATGCATCTTCACTCGCATCAGCGAAATGATGTAGCTGTGCCACCACAGCTTTTCCAAAATCTACTGGTTTAATGCATCTGTTTACCTTGAACTCTTCAAGTTGATGAAGTCCATTGAGCCAGTCTGTCCACCTTTGTTTTACTTGCTCTGGCAGATCATCGTCTCATCCTATTTTCAGTCTACATAAATCTTGCAGAATCATCTTTGCTGGTAAAACTACAGGTGCAAGAAACCCCATGGGGCCATAGATAGAGCTGACGATCGAGAGCAGTCCTCTTCGAGTGAGTGGACGATCTTTAATGACTATTTTGAATTGAAATGTGTCTGACTCAACATCCCAGTGGATGCCCAATGCTCTTTCCATTGGTAGTATTTCCTGATCAAGATCCAAGTTTTTCACTCCCTCGTTCTCAGAGATAGCTGCTACACAGCATGACTGTTGCTAGTCCACTTGACCAGGCGAAAACCTCCCATGGAACATATTACTCGTAGACCATAATACAGCTCTATGGCTTGTGTCTCAGTGGCTGTGGACTTTAAACAGTCGTCTACATAAAAATTTCAAAGAACAGCATCATCAGCACATCAGCAACATCAGGTTTGAATAATGTGCCGTGATCCTCAGCACACTTCCTCAAAGCATAGCTAGCGCAGCTGGGCGAAGAAGTAGCGCCAGATAAGTGGACAACCATTTTATGTTCCACCAAGTCTCCATTATTGTCACGATCTCTGTGTGGTCTGTCTAGGTTTTGTTGTCTTGCGTTCGTTGTTCAGGTGCGTTGCTGTCCCGGAGCACATTCGTTTGTTTTTGACAGCTCGCCATGTGCTCCGCTGTCATTGTGGTGTCCACCCCACCCCTCTTGTTATCCCTGTTAGCTAATTTTCCCCGTCACCTGCACCTTGTTTGGTCCTTATTTTCTCCCCTTTATTATACCCTTGTGTTTTCTGTCTTGCGTCAGTCCATTATACTATATTCGGAAGCTCTGGCGATCTGAAGAAATTTGCGCTGAGATTCAAGTTGTCTGTTTTGCCTTGTTTATCTTTCCCTAGTAGTGCCAGTCAATCATTCTTGTCATTTGTCTTTGTGTTTTTATCTGCCTTCCCTCTAGGAATCCCCCCTGATCTCGCTCTTGGCTCTGCTCTGTGCGGAGTGTCTCCTTGTCACGGCAGCCCCACCCACTCTCTCCCTGCTCGCACGCCACGCTCCCTCCTGAATTTAGCGGCTGCACTTCATCGCCGTCTCGCCGCCTCTCTTGCCCGTGGGCTCTGCTGAAGCAGCCCAGCTCTTCGCACTGGGCCGGCTGACCATTTGCTGGCTGCTGTTGCTGCTCTACAGACCTTTTGTCTGAACATTATTGTTTCTCAGTTTTCTAATAAATATTGAACTTTGGTTTTCACCTGCAGTTGGATCTCTGTCTCGTTCCTGACAATTATAATCTCCGTTAGGCCACCAAAGGAACCTAAGAAGATCAGAATCCTCTTCATGGACGCAAACTTAGTGGAACATAGATTCCACATCTTCCATAAAGGCAATTGTTTCCTGTCTGAATCTTGTAATGACACCAACAAGACTACTTGTGAGGTTGGGGCCTTATAAAAGTTGATGGTTCATTGACATCCCTTGATAAAATGCCCCCCAATCAAAAACGACTCTCAGTTTACGTGTAACGGGATGGTACACCCCATGATGAGGTATGTACCATATCTTGCCATCTGTTTGTTTGTGATTGTCTGCTGTCAGCTTAACAGCATTGTCATTTCGGATTAGATTGTTCATAAAAGATGTATACTCACTATGGAACTCTGGATTTTTGATGAATTTTCTTTTCAAATTCAGAGCCCGTTGTTCAGCCACCACACAGTTATTTGGCATCTGAATAGCCTTGTTCTTCAGAGGCAGGCACAAGCTGTAATGACCATCTACTAGTTTAGCTGACTCAGACATCATTTTCATAAACTGGTGGTCATCTTTGGACATTTCCATTTGATCATCCGCTTTTTCTGCTTCAGGGAAATCCTGCTTGAACTGCTGTTGCCACAAGTCTTCTAATCTAGCTACTGATATGCGATTCACAGACACTGGAACACACCTTCCTTTTCTTGTGACATCATTACTGTTCCTAAGGGGTCCATTGACTGTCCAGCCCAACTTACAGCAAAAGGTTCATTGTCTTTACTACTAATAACTTGCCAGGGCTCCTTTACTTTAGGTACAATAGCTCCTATTAGTAATCCAATTTCTGCTTCGATGCTTGGGAGACAAACTTCCTTAACATACAACCATCTCTCCAAATCCTTTTGCTGGAATGTTGCCCTTGTGAACTGGAATAGTTCTCTGTGTAAAGATGGTAGGAAGTTGGGTGAACTGATCACCATCTAGACTACTAATCTCCAACCCAGACACTATGTGAGTTTTGACTTGTTTTTCATCTGCCATTGTTCTCAGGAGTATATCAGTCTTTCTTCCATTCACTTTCAGTTCGGACATCAATGCTTCTGTACAGAAAGTGTCGGAACTACCTGGGTCGAGAAAAGCATAAGTTTTGACCAGATGTGTACCCTTTGTAGTCTTAACTTGAACAGGAACGATTGACAAAGTACACTCATTATCACAGGTATCCTTGTCTCCACATGTGTCCTTTTCTGCATAGACTAGTGCACTTGTAACAGATTGTCTATAACAGCTATCTGTTTTGTCTTCTGGAAGACATGGTGTTTCCTTTGGTTTTAAATGCAGAATGGTTGGATGAGGCAAAGAGCATTCGCTGCAGCTCATTCTATCCTTGCATTGTTTGCTCATGTGACCATGCTTTAAACAGCTGAAACACAAGCCTTTGCTACACAAAAAGTCAATTTTCTCCTGATGCGTCTTACTTCTTACCTTTTTACATAACTCCAGGTTGTGCTGCTGTCCCTTACAGAAGATACATGGTTTCTTCTGGCTGCTGGCATGTATATTTTGCAATCTTTGAACTGAAAGTTTGTCATCGTCTTCAGCCTTTTCATCAGTCGGTACAGCACTAGTCGTGAAGACCCTTTTTGTTACAGCCTTTTTAAAAGTTCTTGATTCTGCTTGTAACTTAGCTTGTCCTTTAAATGTTGAACTTTCCTTTATGTCTCCAAACACTGGATGCAGAGAAATCCTTGTTTACTTGTTAATCAAATCAACTAAATCTTTGAACTTCACTCTAGCATTTTGCTTCTCTTGAATTTCACATGCCACCGATCGCCATCTTTCTCTTAATTTAAATGGAAGTTTTTTCTGCAATAGCTCTTAGGTTTGCTGCGTTTTCCATCTCTTCCATGTAACTTATATCTGACATTGCATTGCAGCATCCTGACAGAAACAATTAAAAGGAGTGAAGTGCTTTTCTATCTTCAGGTCTGATAGAGGGCCAGTGTAGAGCTTTGTTCATGTATGCTACTGCAATTTAATACTCGTTTTTCAAAATGCTCTCTCAGAAGCTGCTTGGCCTTGTAATAGCCTTCTGATGAGTTCATATGCAAACAGCTACGAACCAGTTCCTTAGGCTTTCCAGTCGAATACTGCTCCAAGAAATACAAACGGTCCTTATCATTATCAGTACGATCTTCAACCCCATGTTCGAAGGCCCGTATGAACATTTAGGCATTTGGCAGACGCTTTTTTTTTTGAACAGCTTATAATCGAGGGGATCTCCTTTGAAAATGGGTATGTCAATTGAAGGAAGCATGGACATTTTCTGATGCTTCACTAAGCATTCAGCAAAATTTTGCTTGTCGCTCCACAGCTTTGCATAATGCACCGACTACGTTTCCCTCTCTACCTGAATAATTCTCGTTTGGCGCTTTGTTATTAGTTGACTGTGGTCTAAGAGGTTGTAACACATCTTCATGTGGTGTTATGCCTCCTGTTTCCAGATCTATTTCTTTGTGACTTACTGCTGAAGACAGACAGCTCTCATACTGCTTTATAACTTTAATCTTTGCATCTGACGCTACTAGGGCAACTTCTAGCTCAAATTCTAGCTCAAATTCTTCTCTTTTAGCCTTTAATTCGGCCTCTTGTCGTTGAATAGCTTGTTTCTTCTTCAAAGCAGCATGTTTAACAAGTAGTGCAGCTCGTTCTGCTTCAGCAGAAGCTGTAGACCTGCCGTCTTCCTTCCCATGTTTCTTATGCTTCTTACATGAAGTTACTGACACAGAGGAAATGTTATCATCAGGATTTATTTTTAGATCACACTGTGTACTGTTTGCTGAGCATTTTCTGCAACTTGTTTCATCCACTTGTTGACTGCAGTAATGAACATTTCACATGAGCATGCTCTTGGTTCGAACCATGTATGTTGGTTCTTTGCATAATCTTATTCAGACATAAACTCCTCAGCATGGTTGAGCTGACAAAAATCTTTATATAAGTCTTTGTATTCTGTTTCTAATTTAGTTCGAACAGTGTCAACATGTGCAGCATCATCCATAAGTTGTTCAGTTTCTTTAGATTTGCTTGTGAGTTAAGCTATTGATTGCACAAGCCTTTTCAATTTTTCTTCCTTTGTAATTTTTACTGGCCTTTTAGTACAATCCTCAGTTGTTTTCATACTTTCATCCATTCTTTAATTTCAAGCATAAAAACAAGTGAATCATTAGGCTATTTATATAACTGAACTGTGCAAACCAGGTTAAATATTTTGAAATCTTGAAATCTCCACAGAAACAGCGCCGTTAGATCGCCATTAGAAAGAGAACGTCATTTTCCAAAGAATCTCCACATGGCAAGATCAATTGTTCCTCAAAACATCCATAAATCTTTTAGTCAAACACGTCCTTATCCGTCAGGAGAGAGTTTTCTTTACTAATGTGAGTGTGCATCTTACTTTCAGTTTCTTCTTATATCTTACTCGCTCTGTAACCAATAAAGAATTCGTACTCCGTTTCCTTGTCAAAATTCTTCCTTTTAATATTGTTTATGATGTAAATAAAACAAATAAAAGAAAACAAAGAAAATAAAGCCGAAATCTCAAATCACCGATGCAATAAAGAAAACTGTGTGACTCCGCTGTATCCCCAAAAGCGCACTGCCGCCAGTCTCAACAGACGCGATTCTTAAAGAGCCAGTACACATTTTTAACATATGAATAAAGTAACTTTACAAATGCAAACAATCCACAACAAAATGTTCTAAGTTGACATGCAATACAAAATAAAACATTAGTAATTGAACCTAGGCAAAAATAGGTTCCTACACTAGTTATCAGAGATTCTGTTGTACTGAACGTGAAAATAGAGGCACCAGCCACCACAGACAAATGCTTACCGGGAGCCAGAGCACCCGACATTAAAACAAATTTAAACGTGCTGACTAAAGCTAAACGTAAATTTAGTAAGAATATTATACACGTCAGCACAAATGATGGTTGTCTCCGTTGGTCGGAGATCACTAAAGATACTATTAATAAGGTGTGTGAACTTGCAGTACAATGTCGGACACAGTAATATTCCCCTCCCTGCTTATCGTGGTGACGAAATACATAGCAGACTGTCATCACTAAATTGCTGGATGTCTGAGGGGTTTCCACAGAACAATATAAGTTACATAGATAATTGGAAAAGTTTTAGGGGTAGACCTGACCTGTTGAAAAGAGATGGCCCTCATCCCTCTAGGCCTGGTGCTGCCCATTTATCTAGAAATTTGTCACATATATTAATACTACTAATATTTAACTAACTGGGGCCAAGGTCAGGAACCAGACAGACTGGCTTAACTATCTGCCAGCCATCACGTCACAGATGTCACATAATTTACAACACATAGAATCATCTAAATATTATAATATAGAGACTGGGTCTGTCCCCCGAACTGGTAAAGACGTAAACAATTAAATGGCAATTTAATCAATGTTAAACAAATAAAAAAGATACATAATATAGACAAACAATTAATAAAGCTTGGTTTGCTGAATATCTCTACAAAAGTGCTTTTTATTAATGATGTGATCACAGATCATAACCTAGATGTGCTCTGCTTGACAGAAACATGGCTACAACGAGACGGTTACATTACCTTACATTAGTCAATTGCCCAAAATTACTGCTATAAGCATGATTATCGTCCAAAAGGCAAAAACCTACCAGGTTGCTAAAACAGATACTGCCTGAAATTATAGATCTTTAACATAGTATTATTAATTAATCATTAATTATCTTATTAAAAAAACACAACTTGATCCCAGGGAACTAGTAAACTACAGACCCATCTCAAATTTACCTTTTGTTTCAAAAATACTGCAAAAGGTGGTGTCTTCACAGATATGTTCATTCCTGGAAAGAAATGGTATCTGTGAGAATTTCCAATCAGGATTCAGACCATATCATAGTACAGAGACTGCTCTGTACTGCTTGTCAGCCGTTCATGGCTGCATCTCTCTTTTAGTATTACTCGACCTTAGCGCAGCCTGCCACTATTGAAGTGAAAAGTGAAAGTGACCTATTTGTCAGATATGGTAACCCATACCCGAAATGTGACCTCTGCATTTAACCCATGTCTGGTGAGGAGTGAACACACACTGCAAGTCGTGAACACACACCCACCCGGAGCAGTGGGCAGAACATTACTGCTCCCGGGGAGCAATTGGGGGATAGGTGCCTTGCTCAAGGGCACTTCAGTTGCAGCCCCCCAGTGCTGAAATCGAACCAGCAACCTTCTGATTACAAGCCAAACTCACTAACCAGTAGGCCACAACTGCCCCGACCCTGCTTAGCTTCCGAGATCGGGCGTGCTCTGGGTGGTATGGCCGTAAGCGATTGACCACAGCATTCTACTAAATAGGCTTGAAAATTATGTTGGCATAAATGAAACTGCACTGGAATGGTTTGAATCATATTTATGTGACCGATTCCAGTTTGTTGCTGTGAGTGAAAAGGTGTCATACATGCTACCTTTGGGAGCAATTATTAAGAGACATGGAGTTTGTTTTCATTGTTATGCTGATGATACTCAGCTGTACATTTCTTCTAGACCCAACAAGAATCATAAATTCACCAAACTAGAATGCATAGTCGATATCAAAACTTGAATGACTAGCACCTTTCTACTATTAAATTCAAATAAAACAGAAGTGTTACTTATTGGACAAAAATCCTCCACACGGAACAACCTAGAACACGGCCTCACTCTTGCTTGATGCTCTATAAAGCCTGCTTTATTAGCCAGGAATCTGAGTGTCATTTTTTTTATAGCAATTTGTCCTTTGAGAACCACATTTGCAATATTTGTAAAACTGCATTTTTCCATTTTTTTGTCAACACTACACTGGCTACCTATCAAGCATCATATAAAGTTTAAATTTTACTGATTACCTACAAGGCCCTGAATGGTTCAGCTCCTCAATACCTAAGCAAACTCCTTTCCTATTACAGTCCTTCGCGTTTAGGATTCTTTATCAGGATTCATCAGCTCCTGCTGTAATGTCGAATGAACCTACTCGAAAGGGAACTAAATTTGAACTATTTTTTATGTTGATACATGGGATGTGTTACCAATTTCTCCTTCATAGGAGCTTAGCACTATAATGATAAAATGTTGGGTATATGTGCTTCTCAAAGAATCTGCAAAATAAGCTGTAGATGTAACAAAATATATCGTTCAAATGTTGTTTTAAAGTTGAAACCTTTACACATAAACGCACATTATAATTTAAAAACATTAAAATTTAAAAGGAAGGAGTGTACATTAGAAGGGGTGTGGAAATAGTTTTTTCAGTTATGCCTTTACAAGTTTACCAAGAGACTACACATCTTTTAATTTAATACATTTAGTCATACATTTAAATATATTCATATGATAATAAATGGCAAAGACTGTACAATAATACCACTCACAAATGTCACTCTGAATGACATACTACTGTCATTGAGACAAGACAGTTATAAGACGTCGGAGCGGGATTTGAGTGATGTTTGTTTTACTGGTGAGCGTGAGCGGTACTGAAGCGGAGTATTTGCTTGGTCCATGAGTGACTAAGCACAAAATTCGTCATAGATCTAATCACTTAATTTTGCTCTCAAAATTACAGCAGTCCGTCCATAATGCGCCTGACTACATGCACTGCTGGTTCCACGAAGTTATTTAGTTTATTCAGTTATTTGTTTAGTTTATGTATATATGTTTAACATATGTATAAATTAGTGAATAGGCTGTAGAAGTCAAATTGTAATCTTTATGAAGATTTTTTTAAGTTTCAGGATTAATAATATATATGTAGAATTCGCGCGGCACTTATATATAGTAGTTTGCATATTTGATGAGTTTGGTAAACAGCTAATAAAATGAATCATTTTTTCTTTACGAATTCAAACTCAATAACTGTAGTTTGTCAGTTTTTACAACAAACTGATTAAACTTTTAGATAAAACTTTACGGAGTACTCCCAACAGGTCCAGTAATTCACCACTTGCAGTATACGTCACAATTATTCCATTAATGGTCTTATTTTTGTTTTAGTTTTGAGTGTTTCATTTCGCCAATTTCATGAATATCGTCATGCTACACAAGAACTGTGACGGATTATAATTTTCAATGCTATGCTATTTTTTTTGCAGTTAAGGTGGTTTGGCTCACTTAAGACTGGGCCTGCAATGTACACGGTCAGTAAAACGAATTATTTTCAATATTTGTTGAAGCATTAAATTGCATAAGCAATGTGATTATGCTGGAATTTAATTACTAGCACGTGTTCCTATTACTATTACGTGTTACGTAATAGTTACGTATCGTCTATTTTTGTTTAAATACTTAATTTCTCGTTGAATATGGCCAATTAATTAAATCCATTAATTAGCATTTTTGTAATGCGTTTAAAACTTGTTGGTTCATGGTTTGAATAAAGAATAATGGGTTTTACAGATCGGCCTAATACAGTATGCGTTATTCTACAGCACTATTTTATTTATTAATAATAGAGAAGAAGAACGTAATAGCTCCACTGTTCAGGTTTTTGGTTCTGCATTGCATGAATAGGCCTATAGTTTTAAGTCTAACGCGGAAGCAGACTATGCGTTAGGAAGACTAGACAACACAAACAGTTTTTAGTGCAGACGTATAAATTAAAATGGACCATTTTTACGTTTAGATGATTCTCGGGCTTTCCCGTAAACGTCTCATTGCGGACCATCCTGGGGCCATCACTGTCAAATTCTTATTTTATTTACGGCCATAATTATATTCTCCCCAGATAATGTATCGGGTCCACATGGAGGGCACCAAGTATAATCACAATATGGGATTCAACTGGGATCTTATCTACTTGAATTGAGGAGCAGACATTAAGTTGCTTTCCATTTCACCGTTAAGTCGTTTAAATTAACCTATTATCTAAGATTTGTCAAACCACAATGACACACAATTAGAATTCCTCATGGATAAAAACTGTGAGAAAAAGACCAGCAATGCACATTTGAAGCACGTTTACATTGTCTATAGGTCCTAATCTTTAAAAACTGAAAGAATAAAAAATGTGAAAAAATTTAAATATCCTAAAAATAATATCAATGATAATTAACGCATAGTGACAATATAAAGTAAATTGTCAATGCCATCCTTAGTTTAAAGGTCATAAACCTTGTAGTGAAGACTTAAGTTAATTATAAATGGCAAGATCACATAACTGTAATAATTAAGATGGAAACTCTTTTCATCAAAAACTAGATTTTGCACTAATTAATGACCCTGAAAATGAGTAGTTGGAAATGTACCTTGAATGTGTTGCTGCCTTAAAGAATTTGTTGAGTAGGTGGATCCCGCAAAAAAGTCCGAACTCACATAAATGCAATTTATGCGAAACAACCAGCTCGTAAAACCCATGGTAACGACCATGTGCAAATCTCTTTAAAGACCAGAGTTATGTGCCCGCTTCATATCGGGCCTCGAAAATTGAGGTGTAATCAAATAGTGACAAAAGGTGCTCGGTATTTGGATATTGCATCCAATCGCGTTCAAGGTGGCTATAAGACTCTAGGCTTATCCCATGTTTTGTGTAGCCCCTCTAGCACAATGCATAAATATTTGATATTTACAAGTTATTTGCCAGGATTAACAAGAAACTTGACGATAAAGCACATTTTAAATGAACTACTAGAACAACTGCAGATAGAAGCCGGTTTGTGGATTGTAGTTGGTTACCTTACATTTTCGACTCTCAATTCTGATTGGCTTACATTTGTGGACGCTGAGTGGATCATCCAAGCGCCTCCCAATCTCTATAAAGAACGCTATAATATCTGGAATCGCCTTATTAAACGCACTGACAGCTTTCCTTTTGAGCTCTCAGTGCTTTGTAAAAGAGTGAGAAGTCGTTGAGTAGTTTGGGAAGCAGTTGTGACTACAGCAGTGTGCGATGCTCTCTCATACCGACCTTTTGGATGCTCGCCTCGGTGAGTTATCGCCACCAACCCCATTCTTTAACTGCACTGCAAGCTGGAGAATTTTCCAATGTCAACTGTGATAGACAAAATTTATATACTGTAATCGTTTTGCTTACCACATAAATTTTAAATAAATTATTTACCTATTTTCCTCCATATCTTCTGATGGAATGTGGTGGTAAACGTTTGTTAAATAGTTATAATTTAACCTACATTTTAAACAAATCGATTTGCCTATTATTAATTTAAAAAATTCGTTCTATATATTGTGTTGATATTAGTATCTCGTTCTTTGAAAAAGCTAAAATGCTGAAATGTACTTCGACAGGGATAAAGGATGCTGCAGCCGAGTTTATTGGACACCGAGACGCTTTGAAGTGTAGACTTGGGGGGACTGATTCTGGACTTACTGGCGGTCTTACTTCAGGTACAGAGACTGTAGAGGGGACCACTCTACTCACCGGGGAAGACATAAATAGTGATGGATCCAATGCTAATGGAATGCAGCAGGTCAACGCCAAAGACCAAGAAAAGCAGCAACAGCAGAACTCTAATCAGTCGGGTGGCCAACAAAATCAACAGAAACAGAAACGCCATAGAACCCGGTTTACTCCAGCGCAGCTTAACGAACTAGAAAGGAGCTTTGCTAAAACTCACTACCCTGATATCTTCATGAGAGAAGAACTTGCATTAAGGATTGGTTTAACAGAGTCGCGGGTTCAGGTGAGACAGAGAGGACCTGCTCAGTTTTGGCATCACAAAAAAAGAAATTACAAACAAAAAGATAAATCATTAGCCAATATACGAGAATACGAAAACATTTTGTATCATAAACTGCTAAAATGTATTACATAAAAGTGCAAGGAAATACATATTGAATAAAAAAATCCGTAAATACAATGTTTAAAAGGTCTATACAAATATTTTTTTAAAAATATTTTATTGGTATAAAATACCAATATGTCGCAATGATGTTTGCGTCACTACGTGAAAAACAATGTTCACGGATGTACACAAATAGAACGTGAAAATTTTGTGTTTAGAGTTTAAATGATCTTTGATCTCAATCAGAATATAATTTTTTAACTAATATAATATAATTTAAATAAGTAAATAATTGAAAGTCTATTGTAAATGTAACGCCTTCATTCATAATTGAACCTCGTGTGTCTATAATAAGCGCAATTTATTTTCAATAGTGAGGTGATATGATTTTTTTTAAAACACAAGTTTCATTATGAATTACATAGGCCAATAAATATGTCTCCCAGAATGTGCAACCGCTATCGCTGTTTGTCAGAAAAACAACTGACACTTTTTTATTTTGAATTTTATAAGTGAACGAGCACGATTCAAATTGTAGGATGCTTCTTTACACCTCCACCTTTAGACCTTACACGTTCATTTAGGAGAACCATAATAATACAAAAATATATAATTAAAGTGGATTAAACGCAGATTTGTAAACTCACTTTTAAACTCACTTTCACATTTGACCGAACAATGTCATCTAATTGCGATATAGGTACTAGACACTAGATCAGGCAGAAGCAAACTGTTTAAAGTTATTATATTCTATTTACTAAAATGAATATTTAACAAAGGTATCGCTTTTTAAATTTATTTTTTTTATTCTAGGTATGGTTTCAGAATCGACGTGCAAAATGGAAGAAACGCAAGAAGACTACAAACGTTTTCCGAGCGCCAGGCACTTTGCTGCCAACACACGGTCTGCCTCAGTTTACGTCTGCTGCTGCTATGGGCGATAGTCTTTGCTCTTTCCATGCCAACGACACTCGCTGGGCCGCGACTGGAATGTCAGGAGTCTCACAGCTGCAAATACCGCCCACACTGGGACGACAGCAGGCGATGGCACAGTCCCTGTCCCAGTGCAGTCTCGGATCTGGTCCCTCACCCAACTCCATGGGCTTTTCCAGCAGCTTATCATCAAATAGTTCCGGTCTTCAGTCGCATTTATATCAACCCACATTTCCAGGAATGGTGCCCGCTTCCCTCTCAGCTCCAACGAATGTGACCGGCTCACCTCAGTTGTGTAGCTCTCCGGACAGTGACGTGTGGAGAGGGACTAGTATTGCAGCCCTGCGCCGTAAAGCACTAGAGCACACAGTTTCGATGAGTTTCACCTAAATCTAGCACTCAAGACAAATCCCAACCATTACTGAAAAACACAGGACATGATGTTCTAACTGTGAAACAGTTTCTGTGTACAATTAAACTGTGTACAATTGTGTACCTTTTTGGATGATGGAGTCTCAGCATAACTCAGACAATGTTTATATACAACAAATATAGACTATAGTGGTAGTTTTAATGCTTAAAATGTATGTTCTGTATGTTCTTGAAATGTCATGTACTGGATTTGTCCAAGTTTATTACTATAATAATTTGTTTAATCACTTATTTAATGACTACTTTAGTTTATTTAGTTGATCATTCCTCTTCATTTAAATATGAAGAAACAGCAGCAAGCATATTTATTTAACATACCAGTGACATAAAAATGTAAAAGAACTTGATGTTGAGGACCTGCTGATGCATATATTGGTTTAAGGCATGTACTACATGTTTTCTTTTCTTAGGTTTCAGAAAAGAACAGGTTTGATTATGAGGTGATTTTCAAACCAGATTCAGATGCACATAATATTTTAACCAGAAACAACAAGAGTGTTGTAAACAAGATGAACTTGGTTTAAATAAGAAATAAATCCTATGTTTTAACATGTTTTAATTATCTGTGCTTATTACTAAATTATGGTTTTCGTAAATGCATCGAATTTAACAGACTTAGAATGGTTTACATCAATGACTTTAAGTGGGTAAATAAAATTATTTTGAAGAATTTTATCATGGTATGTGATCTCTATAAAATAATGAGGCTTTTAATACATACATAATGTGTAAATTCTACAGGTATTTTAGTGGAGGATAGATTTAGCATTATGTTAAAATGTGCTAGCATTATGCTAAAATGTACTAGTATTATAAAATGTGCTAATGTCATGTTAAAACATGTTAGCATCATGTTAAATCATGCTAGTATCATGCAGAAATATGCTAGCAATAAGTTAAAACGTGGTAGATTCATGTTAACACCAGTTACCATCATGTTAAAATGTGTTAGTTAAAAGTGTTAGCATCATGTTAAAATGTTTTAGTGTCAAATGTGTTAGCTTAATGTAAAAATATTTGAACATCATGTTAAAGCGTTCTAAAATCATACCAGATTATGTTAAAAGGTTAACAACATACTAAAATGTTAAACTTGTTACTTGTTGTGTTAGAGAATGTCAGACCTAAAGCTTTTTAAACCAATATAAACTTTTCAGGCTGGGCGTTGTCAAGCCAACATAATGTTTGTCCTCAAACTTTACTATCCAGTTTGAATCTGACACTGTTCAACGCTGCTCTGTTTGTATTTATGCTCTCTGTTTTAGATAATCCCATTTTTAGGTGTCATTACAAACACACTATTGTGTTTGAATAGTCCAACCCTTAGTAATTTGTATAAATGTAATGTGGCCTATTAATTAGTAAAACAAAAATGTTGTTACTTTTTTATTTTACTGTAAATAAAAATGCTACATCACTAAGTAAATGGAACTCGCAGAACAACACTCCAGCATGCTTTAGACAGCAGGCTGCTAACGATTCATGAGGACACTGGAGGAAAAGTAGTAAAGGATTATATTTAGTGGTATCAAAACCATTTTTTTATTTAGAAGTACTTATTCTGTGGGCATGTAACAAAACAAATAAATATAACGTAAAATATTCTTTTTTTTAACATGAGAATTTTAAATACTTTGAATGTTTTTATACTAATAAAAGCTAAATATGGTGGCTGAAGTAGTGTCACCTCATGTCTTGGTCTTCAAATAGAAAATCTGTACACCTTACAGTAGTTGTTAACATAACATAGTATAAAATTAACATAATAGGCGAAGACAGGAATGGGCACTTACCAGTAAGGCCTAAGCAGCGGCCAGCCGCTGGGCAGAAGCTGGGACAGCATCTCCATTTGATGAGGGGAACACTACAGAGACCACATCCATATGGAAAACTACTGAAAAGGCCCCTATCCCCTGAGAGGGTGCCTAGACCCAGCACTGAAGTAGAGAAACTTTACCAAAGGAAAGACACAGGGTTTCACCATAAAGGAACTTGTCCTGTAGACTATACATCATACAGGGTTACCCAGGAGTGGGGTATCCACACGTATAGAGCACCGATCACTGAAGGTTCTAGGAAATTACCCTCAAGACATCCTCTGTGCTTCTGTGTTTATAGTACATGGGTCATTACCAGGTCCATGCGACGGTTGTAAAACCTTGCAAAGGTGTTGGGTGTAGTCCAGCCCGCGACTCTACATATGCCTGCTAGTGAGGCACCTCTAGCCATAGCCCAGGAGGTCACAACTCTTCAAGTGTAGTGTGCCCTGATACCCAAGGGGTCAGGGTCCCTGAGATTGGTAGGCCATTGAAATGGCCCCCACGATCCAATGGGCTAGCCTCTGTTTGGAGACAGTCTTTCCCTTCTGCTGACCTCTAAAGCAGACAAAGAGCTAGTCTGAGCATCTAAGACTCTGTGTGCATTCCAGGTACGTGTAATGCGTGCACTGGACACAGCACAGACAGGGCTGGGTCTTCCCAGAGTGCCTTGTATTGTATGCTCACCCCTCATTGCACGCACAAACAGAAGAAACAGCCTGTGTTGAGGGAGGATCGACACATGGAAGTACACGTCCTGCTGTTGAATCCCCAAAATTATGTGTTTCTGCATAAGCATCCTCAAAGGCAGTCTGTGAAGTGCCCGATTCAAGGTATACAGGGTCATGATTTGTCACAGCCTGACCCCTCTCTTGGGCACAATGAAGTAGGGGCTGTAGAAGCCCCTGTTTATCTTGGTTGGAGGAATGATTTCTATAATAATATATCTATTTTCTACAACAAGGCAGGATGTGTTTAATCGCCTCAAAGGACTTTGTGGCGAAGTCCTCATTGGTGTCGCCAAACAGGCCCGCTTGGGAGATGGGCGCATTGAGAAAGTGAACTCTGTACGTCACACATTTCAGCAAGATTCAGCCACAGGTACCTCCTCTGGAAATAGTTCAAATCAGGGCATGCGCCATAACTGTCTAGGACAGCTCCTCCAGGTGGAAGCGTTCTGCTGGCATAGATGCACCGTAATTGCACATTCCACCTGGGGAATCTCGACGTAGCCCTTAGCCACCCTGCCGTCGATGGTAGTGACAACAGACGAGCCAGCAAAACCTGTGCGTGCCGTGAGCCTCGTCATGTACCTTAGGAAAGAAAGGCATTGGGGCAGGGCAAGGCTTCAAACCACATCTAGACCACAGATACCAGTCAACAAGCTGCGAGCCCTTGGGGGAAGGTGGAGGCTTTCACTCTAGCCTGATGCTTCTCTAAGAACAGAAAGCCATCTTTATAAAGATTCCATACCGCTGTTGGAGCAGGGAGGGAAATTGCTCTTTTAGGCTTTTGTAGCTGATCTGCTGAAGTGCCCAGGGGAAGGTTAGCGAGGATGGGACGAGGCAAAACTACTGCTGAAGGCACCATAAATACACAGCAGAACGTTTACTTATTTGATAGAGGTGTCAGGACCACAGCATCTGCAAAAAAATCTGAGTGAGTGTTGCACGCCAGCCCGCTTATGTACCTGGATATCCGGGGCAGAGACCGGTATGCAAATTCCATTTGCCAATTTTTTTATTGCACATAGACAATTAGAGGTGATTGGGCTCCTAAGTGTTGTTATTAACACAATGTCGAGTGACCAACAGAAAGGGAAATAAAGTAATTTATGTCAGTTTACACAACCTTAAATTAGAACTTCACCAAGGGAAAAATCCACAACTGCATATTATACAATCCATAAGAATTTAAACAAGGTTCTGTTGTGTCACTTGTTTAAAGGAGACTGTAGAAAGCACTTATTCCTATGGCTGTTATCAAAACAGTTTTTCTGTTTTCTGTGAAAAGCTGCTTTGAGGCAATAAACTCTGAATATAGATAAATGTGCAAATTGAATAAATGTGCAAACTTAAGGGTAAATAGCAGCGATTGACTTGAAGTCATGTGCAAAAGGGACAGGAACAAAGAAATGTGTTCTGAGAGTCCAAAGTAGTGGCGGGGTGCAGCCTTGTGTGCACTGCGTATGTTGCTATAAACATGATCCAGTGTGTTATTTTTCGCGAGTTGGAATGTTCACATGTTTGTAATATTTGGGAACCACAGTCCATAGGTTGCACAGATTAAAGTCACCAGCAGCGATAATGACAGCGCCAGGGTGAGCCGTCTCTAACTTGCTTATATAATCATGGAGCTTGCCAAGCGCAGCTGTGTAGTTAGGTTGCGGGGGAATGTGAACAGCGGCTAAAACACAGCAGTAAATTCCCTCAGTAGATAACAGGGATGACATTTTAACAGTAGAAGCTCCACATCTGGCGAACAGTGCTTATAAACAGTATGTATGTCTCCACACCGCTAGTTGTTTATAAACACACACACACCTCCACCTTTAGTCTTACCGGAGACTGCAATCCGGTCTCCACTCTTCCTATCCCCAGGGGACAACCATTTAATGCCTCCACTTCTAGAGAGAAAGGGCAGAGAGTTAGAGGAATGTTATTTAGTATAGTGAATTCTACAGAAATGAAGTTGGCTACTGCTCCCGAATCTATGAGGGCAGATGTGGTGCAATCATTGGAAACTAAAGACACAGGAATTCGAATCACATTACTATCATGGTTCTGTATTGAGATGACACCCACCGGAGGGCTACTCAAGGTAGGTCGAATGGGATAGTTGGACCTCAGATCATAAGCATAAAAGTGTATAAAGAAAACAGTCTGATGCAGTTCAAAAAGTGCAATAATTTAATCTACCCAATTTGTGTCTAAACTAAAAGCCATGAAAAAACAAAAATAAAACTTTGACATATAGGCTTACCAAGTTTAACAGTTAGGCTGTGTCAGAAGTTCTATGTTGATGCTGAAAAACACAGGCAATATATTTGTGTTTAGTTCTGTATATCATACTATCATCTGGTTTCACATGTTAATGTTAATAATTATACAGTGCTGCTTGAAAGTTTGTGAACCCCTTGAGCTGTTCAGAGATTTCTGTTGTTTTACCATGATTTTCTTATTTTATCATCACCTGCTTT